>SNQJ01S0003378.1:134906-162376 GCA_010110895.2 Picea sitchensis | reverse complement strand
AAGGGGTAATAAAGGAGTTAGGTAGGGAGTTAATGGGGGAGGATTGTCGGTGAAAGAGGGATAAGGAAGGAAAGGAGTGGAAGGGAGGGGCATTCGACGGGGAGTTGGCCATGGATTTGGGGAGCTCTGTATTGCAGAGAGGGAGGTGAAACATTGGGAGTATTAGTGCATCGAGGTTGCTGGGGGTTTTGGGCTCGGAGGGCTAGGATATCCGTTGATATCGTAGGGATAGGAGGTAACTAGTCGGCAGGGAGGTCAGTTTTGGGTTATGTTCTAAAGGAGCGGGAAGGAAGCAAGCGACGAGAAAATAGTAGCATCAGGTTCAGGTAAGAATTATGCATTATTTTGAATTAATTTGTTATTAAATCTTGTTATATTGACAAAATTGCATACGAATGAGTTAAATTAGTAAAATTTCATGAATGATACGGAAGTTACTGTTATTTCATTACTGTGTTATAAAAATTTTGTGTTATTGAATTTATGTCTTAGTTATCTAAATAAATTGATGTAAATTGTAAAATCCAGCCATTACACCTACATAAAAGGAGAAATGAACAAAGTGTTTGATGAGTTGAGTCAGAGACCAGGCATATTTTATGTGATACCTCTTCAGAATAATCTACGTGAAAAGATTCTAACTATACAACACGAATATGACTAGTATAAATAGGTTAAGGAATTTATCGGACAAGACACCATGTTGGTACCAAAATTTAAATTATTTACTGTGGACAACGACGGATTAATGAAATACAATAACCAGATTTATGTACCACCTAACGATGAGTTGAGAAGGTTGATCTTAAAAGAATCTCATAGAGCAGTGTACATGGCTGATCCAGGAGTCACAAAGATGAGGGAAGACCTTAAACCCTTATTCTTTGGAAAGGAATGAAGGCGGACATAGTCAACTATGTGGTGAGATGTCTATAATGTCATCAAGTGAAGGTTGAACATAGACATCCCGTAGGATTACTACATCCACACACTATTCTAGAATCGAAAGAGGAGGTCATATAGATGGACTTCATTGTTGGATTTTCACTGACGACAAGGAGGCATGACTCGATTTTCGTGGTACTTGACATTCTGATGAAGAGTGCACATTTTATCCATGTGCATACGATGTATCAAGTGCCATACATGGATAGAATTTTTATTGGCAAGATAGTGAGACTGCATGGAGTGCCTAAGAGAATCATATCTGATTAGGGATCGATGTTTACATGATAATTTTGGACTAGTACTACATATCACCTGGAGATAGATGGGAAGACAGAACAAATGAACCAAAACTTGGAGGATATGTTGCATATGTACCTGATAGACCAACAAAAGTTTTCGGAGGAGTTATTTCCACTGGTAAAGTTTGCATACAATAATAGTTATCAAAGAACCATTAATATGGCCCCTTTCCCATTTCTTTAGGGGGGACCATGTGATACACCTTTGAGTTGGGATCGGACAGAGGATAGGGTCTTGGTAGGACCAGAAGCGATCCAATAAATGGAAGAGAAAATTCAAATGATAAGACAAAGGATCAAGGAAGCGTATTATCGGAAAAAGATTTATGTTGATGCGCATCACACTAACCGTAGTTATGAAGTTGGCGATCGAGTGTTCTTGTGGGTAAAATCGAACAAGAGTTCGATCAAGTTTGTAAAGGGTTATAAACTCTCTCCTATGTTCGTTGGACATTTAGAGGTTGTTGAAGGGAAGGGGCCCATGGGGTATCGAGTAGTCTTTATTGATTCTTTGAGGTGTATGCATGATGTTTTTCATGTATCTATATTGAGAAATTATGTTAGTGATCCTACACATGTGATTGACATGAGTTCTTTGCAGGTATCGGACATGGGTGCACTCACGGTGAAGCTAATCCGCATTTTGGACCATTGCATTTGATAACTATGGCGTCTAAAAGTCGACGAGGTCAAGGTCAAGTGAGACAGTTATAGTCCACACTTGGATACTTGGGAGGATGCATATGATATGCGTCAACAATTTCCATTTTTGTTTGATTTCTAAACATTTAGATATTTTCAGATACTTTATTTATGCACTTGTATACTATGAAACATCGGGACAAAGTTTAAAACAAGAGAGAGTGTATGTAACATCCTACTCTTGCGCGCACCTGATGTGACTTATTCTTTGAGGAAACTTGCATGAAAGTGATCCGTTTCATTATATGATTGCCTACTTCGCTTATGGATTCTGATGATGATATTGTGGATTATGATGTTATGTTACATTATTTATGTATAGACAAGTTCTATTGACTAGTTTCTCCTGAGTGTGGAGGACTCTTGATAGATTAAAGATGTTGATGGCATCAATGGACATCCTTGGACTCTGGATCGAGTTAGAGAGTGGACTTTATATGGTTTGATAATTTATGTTATTTCATATGTGACATACAACTCGTTATTTTATGATTTTGTTTATGGATCGTTGACATGTTTCGTTGATGGATGTAGGATGGCGATTTCTTGCTAATCCAACTCACATTAGGAGTAAAGGGTACATGCACAACAACGATATATACTGAGGGAGAGGTGTTTCAACAACCTTTCCACAACCTACTAGTACTCTCGTCATGGCTCGAACTGTAGGTTAACGATAATCTAGTTCGATAGATCCACGATGTCATGAGGGAAGACTGAGACAGTCTCTCACGAAGATTCTAAGGGGTGCACAATAAGGCAGGGTCCTTATTCCTTAGAATCTCTTAGTCTCCCACAAGGTCTCATGATAGAGTATTGACTACAAGGGTTGGACAAATACCGAAATCATTCAAAAGGTGAGTGGCACCCTTGGAGAATGTAGTGCATCTTTAAGGGCACATCACATAAATGAAACATGAATAAAGGAGAGTGGCATCTTTGGAGCATGTAGTGCACCCTAAAGGGGCACGTCATGATTTTTAAGACTGGTGAGTCAATGAACCTAGGTGCCTAGAAAATAGTACTTTATTTTGACGTGGCCAGCCTTAAAATAAATGTTGTATTAGTAAAGCATATTAATTATAAAAAAATTCCCTTAAAAATTGCTAAGCCTAGTTGAAATTAAAGCCTAGGTCTAAGTAGGATATGATGAATAAAAATAAATTAAGCAATTAATAAAGGGGGGGATAAATAAAAATCAAATTTAGAATTTAAAGGATAAATAAATTATCTAAAAATTAATTACTGATATGTGCAAAGACATGCTAATTTTGAACTTAGATAGAAAAGGGAAATTAAATGCAAAAGGAATGTGGAACATGAAAAGGAATCTAGTCTGGAGAAATTTCCTAATTAAGCCTCAACTAAGCTTTAAGAAAGACATGAGTCATTAAAGGAAATTGAGGGAATAAACGGACATCAAGGAGCATTTTTAGGAATGATTTTAGGTGAGTAAGGAAAATTGGAAAATTAATTTAATTAATTAAATGAATTTCTGGTGCAACTAAGGGATCGTGTGAAAAGTGCACGGGGGAGATTTTTTCCTAATTAATTTTTAATAAAATGAATTTAAGGAAAGTGTCACTAATAATAACTCTATAAAATTAATGGGGAAGATGAGGAAAGGATCATGATTGGTATGCATAAGGTTATGCGGTCGGATGTTTCTTTGCTGATTTTTCTTGTGGGAGTTGGGATACCCAGCTCAAATAGAGAGTGGTAGCTAGACCTTGCGAGGCGAGCTAGGAGCTATATTTTCTATGGTTTGTGTGCGTAGCCCCTTTGTGGCTCGGGGGGGCTCAGGGGAAAGAAGAGTATCTGTACCATTGGATGGGAGGTACCGGTGAGGTCTCAACAATTAGAAGGAAAGAGAAAGGACGATCACCAGTAGCCGAAGATCATTAGCAAGTCCATCTGTTGGTTATGATACACATGTTTAAATTTGCAGTTGTAAATTAGTTAGAATTTGTACATAGATTTACATGTTGATGAATTTGTAATGGATTCCTAATTGCTTGTTTTTATCTCAGACAACCCTTACGAATGTTAGAATGATTGATGGATTTAAGTAGATAAATATATATTATAAGTATGTATTAGGGTTGTTAATAATTGGTATTACATATGGTGATCATGTGTATAAATTTAAATTATCATTGATAGGTGTATCGTGAAAACTGATGGCACTATGCATCACTATTCATGGTTACATTCCTTATCAAGAAAACTATGAGACACTCTTCCCTTAAAACATACGTGTGTTATTGTTTTAAAACAGATAAATTAATGGTAACATGGTCATATGTTATTAGGTGAATATTGTGAACAATTCGTAAATGCGATTTTTAATTGCAGTCGTATATGAGGAATTATGGGCATTCCAAGAAATTTGAATTTGTGAATTTGTAAATGATTTAGATGTCGACTACAGAGAACATTTATGGGTTATTTATTCCTCCTCTTGATACTATAAGTTCCCTTTGATAATAAATGAAAATAAACGACTTAGTAAAGGAAAATCTGATTATTTGTTTTTACCCTCAACAAATAAAAATTCACCATTTTCCCTGTGTTGCACACCTTCTGCCAAGAATTTGAAACTCTAAAAAATTCAATTTCCCTCAACAATTATATGCCCTCTTCTATGCAAATTGATAGTCTTAACCTCAACGAATTGACAGTTTTCCCTTTGTGTTTTTCTGATGTCCAGAGCGTTGTACAATTCACTCTATGTTTTCTCTAATGCCTGGCACATTCCTTCTCCATTTGCATTGGTTGTTTTAAATTGTTTTTCTCTGCAAAAAGTTGTGAATGCCCTGCATGTGAGTGAGAGAGAGAGAGACCTGGCATTGGGTTGTTATAAGTTTTTTTTTACTCTACGAAAATTTATGATTTCCCTGCATGTCAGAAGAAGAGAGACCCAACATTGGGTTCCTGTGAACCTACCTCTCCTTAAATCAACATTTTCTTATTCGGCTAGCAAATGTTTTGGGGTCTATTAACTCAACAATTGTTTTCCCTTGCTAGCAATTGGGTTTCTAGAGCTTAGTGTTTCATTTTTTTTTATCCAGCTAATTGAGGGTCGCCATTAACTTAGAAATTATGTTTAAATCCTCTATGAAATTGGGGAATCCCTTAACTCATAATTCGTATTAAATTATCTGTGATTTTTGGGGACTCCCTAACTCAACATTTCATTCTTTTTGCCAGCGAATTGAGGGTCACCATTAACTCAAAAATCATGTTTAAATTCTCTTCGAGTGGGGTCTCCTTTAACTCGGTCATTTATTTGCCAACGTTTTGGTCTCCTTGACTCCATATCTCTTAAAGTGCCTGCAAATCTGGGCTCCGCAACATTACCCCTTTTTAGGTGCGTCTTTACCATTTCAATCTTCAGCGCAAATTGTCCTGCATTGACACTTGGTGACTCTGTTGTCTTGGTCAATAATTCCTAGGGCACATTCCTTCCTATGATGTTTTCTCTAGTTTAATTGTGTGCTTAAGTTATGATAGGTGTTAAAAACTGATCACGTTTACAGCTAGTAAAATTCACCTTTTTCTTTTACCCAGTCATCGCATGAAATTATCAGCAAGTGATCAACAAGATTTGGTCTCCCTGTTCCTTGGGATTCTCTCCCTAGGTTGACCTTTCAATTAATACTCTTTTATTTTACTCGCGTAGCTTCTTATGGAAAATCATTATGTTCCCTTGTCATTCTAAATGTTATAAAGGTTGTTGTTAGGGTGGTTAATTATTCTTAACTCAGATTTCATGGGACGTCAAATGAGAAGGTGGTTTTAAATTAAGGGTGAATCTATTGATTTTAATGAGTCCTTTAAAATGATTTACTTAATGGATAATTAGGTGTGATTCCTTTAGTTTTATGCATCTTTAAAATGCTTTACTTAATGGATAATTAAGCGTGATTCCTTTAGTTTTTGATGAGTTCTTTTAAATGATTGAAATGATGGATTAACAGTTCTGATTGCATCCATGAATGTATGAGTAAGCATGGATTTAACATTCTTTACTTGCAAAAATAATTTGTTAATGAATGACAGATTGACAACCTTTTCTTCCATCATTAATGTACTAATGAATTTTGGATTAACAATTTTACTTGCGTCAATAATTGTATAAATGAATGAATAACTACCATATTTATTTGCTCCATTAAATTATTAACAAATGATTGATGAAGATTTTTAGACTTCTTTCCCAATGGATGTTATGTAAGGTATGATGGTTAGATGTTGCACAACCCCCCCTTCCCTCCTGGGGATTTTGCGACCTTCTGGTCTTGTATATTCTAACTCCTCGAACTGAAATGGTTCTTCGGGCCTTTGATATACCCTGAGTGATTTATACACTCACACAGTTCCCCTTGACGTCGCTTGTAAGTTCAGACCACTTACAACTCCGCTTTCTAATGTTTGGCGACATTGATTCGTGAGTACTAGTATTGTGCTAGACCCTTTCTCCGCTATATGGCCATAGGATATGACCTCTGTCAACCCTTCACCATTTGGGGATCTGGAAATACTACAATATTCTCCTTCGATTCTTTCTAAAACAACTTTCCCCGAACTCATGGGTCTCCTCCAGGTGTCTCCGTGGACCTCACTGTCCAACTATGTTTCGGGCTTCGTGACTTCGCGAAACTTTTCTTGTTCCACCATTACTTCCCCTGAATCTTTGATTCTTGTATTCTCCAATATTATGTTGTGTGTCTCCTCACAAGAAATGGTTAATATTCACTTTGCGGTTTCATGTCTTTGTCAATTTCACCTTAAATGCGTCGAAGCGTCCCGAACTTCAATTTCTGGAATACCTCACGACTGACTTTCGTGCAACCCCTCCCAGATCTGACGGTTTGGAGTAATTCCTATCCTTCCTGTATGAATCTCTCTTTGCCAAAGTTGGAGAAATCACAAAGGACTCCTTCCTTAGATGATTTCTCATTATTCTCACTCCTAAGCTTTTTCCTTTGGGATACTCTTTTCGACACTTAGTCGAACTTCAACCTGTAATTTCCTTGCAATAGGTTCTCCCCTAAAATCCAACCACTCTTTGGGAAACTTCAGCTAATTCTCTCGAGCTTATGAGTGAGAAGACTCGGTCACACACTCCTTGTAGATAAATTTTCTCAGGATATCTCTCTAGAACATTCTGAGTCAATTGTGCTCTGGCACGCACACTTTGCGAACACTATGCACTCTTTGCACCCATAAGGTTTACATTATCTCTTCTGAGCTTACGAGTCGAAACATACTATGTCTACGTACTCCTTGGGGACACTATGCACACTTACATTCGCTCGTAGAAGAGAAACAATTGAAACTTATTTAAAATCTTACAGATTCATACATCTAGCCATGTAAATGCATGCATAAATTCAATAACAAGAAACAACAGAAAATTGAAAATAAGCAGAAAGCCTCTCGTTCATTCATTTAGACAGATGCATCAATACCATACATTTTTCACAATGTTTTTTTGTTATATTCATTGAACTGAAATATACATATGTTCATACACTACTTCTCGGTAGGTCTTGGCTCTCAGCCACGATGGTGATAAATATCGATAACTAGAGTACCAAAAACCTTTACTACGATGGAAACCTATTCAATAGATTCAAAAACCTTCTCTGGGAAACAATACAATGCTTTGATACAAGAGGGCTCTTCGAATTTTTCCCTCCAACTAATCTAAATTTATCCTATTGAATTAAAAGCTATCAACCACCAATATTTATTACAATAAATATCTGTGACAGACAGATCGGATCGAACACATCGAATATGTACTTCACTCAGCTACATTAAAAGAAAATACATTATGCAATGTCTTCATGAACCATCCATATCTACAACATTTAATATGTTCTTTAATTACAATATATGTTCAAAAGATTTGCATGATACACATTCTTAAAAATTTAAATTTAAGATTTGCTAGCTTGCCTAGCTGTCCTCCACTCGTGCTTCGCCGACAATGCTCCTGCATCATTAGATCTTAGACCTTTGTGCAAATAAAAATTAATCAATATTTACCTTGCATCATTGAATTCACTGTGATTGATAGTATAATGCTTGCGCTTATGGATTTCATATAAGGAATGATAGTTATATATTTTGGACTACTTGTGCAAATGAATTTTTGTGATAATGATGGACTTTAGATTTAGTATTATAGCGTGTAATGAAATTTTATTATGATGGATGACTGCATTATGTGAATGGGCCTTGCACCTCAAAATAACTAACAAATGCTTTGTGCCTTGGATTTAATATGGGCCATTATGTGTTATGCGAATGAATACTCATGTGCCTTGAGTAATTGATGTTTAGGATTGATGGATTGATGAGATTGATGATCTTAGACTATGTTGATTTATCTAGTTTCTTGGATTTATTTTGTTAGTGGGGCATAGACACATCCTTGTTCCTCAGAACAATCACCATCCATGAGACCTTAAATGGTTAAAATCAATTGGAACCTGGGCTTGAGCATTGTTTATGTGTCCCGAAGGTCCTTACCTTGTAAAGTAGTTTGGGAGGGTAGTATATTATGTGATTCTTGTGATTATCATTATGATCCTTATGATTCATTATGTTATATTATGTTATCTTAGTGTTATCTGATGATGGTCCTTATTTGATGCGTTGAACATTTAAGATTTTTATTTTTATGTGTTGATATTAATTGTAGAATGCAATGATGTTGGGATGTTGTTAATTAATGTTTTAGTACATCGATATGCATGACCTGTTCCATGATGATGATGTGTCTGCATTGTATCGTAATTTATGGTTAATGAATTGATATTGTTTCGTTAATATATGTTAAATTTGTGGTGATGATGTTGCTATTTATTATGATGTTTTAATTTCCTAATGCAACAATAAAAGAAAAAAAAATACCTATTGTACATCGCTTTGTTGTCATAACGGAGGGGGGAATTACAGTTAAGGTGGCCATGTTATAACCCTAAATTGTACCATACATGCATACCTAGATTTAGGACATCTTACTTGCTATTTTTTCCAAGCCATCACTGAGAAACTCTTCTTGAAAAACACATTTTTGAAAATGTACGCACCATGCACCATTACTTCCTGCGTACACACACTTGATGCACCACTACAACTCAAGTACATATGCTAGCTGCACTATTACAACACGCGTATACTGACAAAAGTTGTAAAAATTAAAAAGTTGCAAGGAATTTGTTGAGACTAAGGGCTATTTGGTAGTTTCCCAACTGTCCCACTGCCTATAGACCGTCACCCTACTGAATAACCATCATTTTTTAATATAAAAGGAGGTGTTTGGGTCTCATTCCAAATAGAAACATAAGAACAGTGAAACTCTGCCCATTTCACTTTCCCCCCTTGCCCCAAGAATTTGCAACCACATTGTGAGTTTTGATCCATAATTCCCTATTCTTTCCTTTTTCTTGATTCATAATCTTATGTCATTTCCCTAGAGAGAATTGTGAGAGGAGAAAGATACATGGAAGTGTAGTTGGATTTTGGCGAAGAGGAGCCCGAACCAGGTTCGAGGAGAATTTGTCAATCTTATTGTAAGTAACTTTGTGAGATTAATAAAAATGAATACTTTTTCTGTCCCAAATATGATGTTTTCAATATTTATGTTTGATTTATATTTTATTATAACATCTAACCTACTAATCCATATATAAGATGCATGTTCATAGTTCTTTTTTTATATGTTTATGAATATAGGTTGGCCTTGGGAGGACATTTGTAGTCAAGGAACAACCGAACGCTAAAGGATCGACACCGGACGTGGAGTTTAGGATAAAGTTACCGGATCTTTTTACCTTGTGTTTTATGCATGAATGTGGGGTGTATTTGGGGTATTTTTTTAAAGTGTAGGAGTCTTTAGATAGTTATATCTACCTACATGTTGAACCCTAGTGTATTCCATAGGGGTTGTTTCCCGCTATAGCAAAATTGGCGACCGTACTGGGGAAGCCTCTAGGGTTTTTAGGGCATATCGTTTTGGGTGTTTTAATTGGTTTTGATTACCTTTTTGAGTTTTTTGTAAGTTGTTGTGTCTTTGAGGGATTCTGGTTTGCCATACCAGTACTCCCTACCTAATCAGTCTTGACTGTTATTTTTCATTTTGAGAAGTTACAGAGGTGTACGTGACTTGAAGTGGGTCTCCACATGAACATATGCGCCCTACCTTTGAACAACCCACATACATACGTAGGTTGTTTAAGTGTCAGTAGCGTGCCTGTGTTAAGAAAGTCTTTATTCAATAAGAGGCAGTTAACCTCTTCCCTGATTGAAGTCATACTTCTCAAGGGTTTTCTTGATCTAGTCCTAGTCTCTATTGTTACAGTCTTTAGCTTGGGTTTGACATCAGTTAGCTTATTTCTTTGTCAATATTTCTTGTGTTTTATTAGTAAGGTTCTGAGACGAGTTTGTGAGTCCTTTATGATCAATCCGTTTAGTATCGTCAGTGACTCCTTGCGATCCGTAGTAGACCTGAATTCAGTTTTTGGTCTTGTCTTGTCTTCACATTTTCCCTTTCAGTTGGTTTAGAATAAAAGTAAAAGAAGTTATTTCAAGTTTCTTATTTTGAAGCATAAAAATAAATAAAAATCATTTCTTTGTTTGGTAAGTAGTTAGGTTAGTTGTATTTTCTTATCAGGAGTAAGAGTGCTTTCTTAAGTTCTTTACTGAATACTTAGAACAATAAGTAGCTCGTAGTCGAGTGAAATCTTTTTTTGGGTTTTTCTTTTAAAAGATCGTAGAAAAATTAGTTAATAAAAGTTGGTTAAAGTGTTTAAATTTGTAAATCTCTATTTGTCAAAAACAAGTAGTTTGCTTTCAGTTTCATTTAATTCTCTTCTCTTTCGTCTCTTAAAATACACCACTAGTTTCATTTTTGTTTCCTTGACTTTAATACAAACCACTTAAAATCAACGCTTAATTAAAATTTATTATACTTTATGTTTGTAGGGTCCATCAACTAGTCTAGGCTAAAGCCTTGATTTAGGTTGGAGAGGAAACTCTTCAAGGCTATAAAACAAACATATGAGTTTGTGCTAGAGAGTGTAAAACTCCCGGTAAACATGAAAGTTATCTAGGACCCCCCTCTAACACAGGGGCTAAACACGAGGTCACGTGCGGAAAGGTAGCAGAGATAACCTCTCCAAATCCGGACCAAGCATAGTGGGGAACACATATAGAGGACTTGTCTTGGGATTTTGTTGATCGCATTTGGCACAGAGCTTCGTGGGTCTCAAATCCGTTTGAGGTCCTCAACCATATTTCATAACACTTTCTTTCAATACCCTCAATAGGTTTCAAGCTTGATACCCTGCTCATTGTAGTCCACTCGACTGTCGATTGTACCTGCCTGGTGGTTGTTCCCATGATGGAAACCTAGTTGCCTTTATTTTAGTGACGTACACAGGTGACTGTGGGGGTATACCATGGTACCTACGATAGACATCGAGCCATGCTTTGGAGAGTATACCCAAAGGGTGATTCCGTATTCAATTTGCACTTGCACTGGTAAGTTTCTCTACTGTTGGTTGGTGTAACTATTCTTCCAACTAGCTAATGGTTTGATTCTTTTGTCTCATAGGAACTCTTTCTAGTGTGTGTTGGTTTTCAATGTTAGTAAAATACCTAGTGTGTCATTGATCTTCTCACAAAGTGGAATATCAAGAGCTATGTTGGTCATGAATATTTCAGGGCCTTTCATCGGTTGAATTGGAGCCACCCCCACCATTGTGAAGGAAAAGACTTGACCAACAAGGTTCATTTGAGGTGACCGGGTCACAAGAAAATGTACCAGAGACATCCTTGAGAGAAGAAATATTGCATCTCGATGAGCCTACTATTATTGATCTTGGAAGAGAATATCTCAGACATTATAACCCTCTGATCACTGACTTGTCGGCGCCAATTTTGATACAAGTTGTCCCCCCAAGGATAAATCATCACGAGCGCTAGATAGTTTTACAAGCAGTGATGGAAGCAAACATTGCTACTTCATCAGGGTGTCCTCACACTCCCCCTATGACTACCACTACAGGGGGTTTTTTGCCTCCTAACCCACCTTCGTCGGTCCGGACCACCATGGTCTCGACTTCCTCTACTTCGGGTAGTTGTTTGATTCCGTCTATGGAGGCAATCACCACCTTGTTCACCCAGAGTGCGACAGGCCCTCCATTCTCATATGTTATGACTAGCTTTGATATGAACTATGTCATGTCATACTCCACCCTACAGACCTTGGTTTTTGTGGAAGGGAGCTCTAACACTTTTCTGCAAGGGTCCATGGGGGGCACCTCATCCCCCTATAATGATTTCCCTTATGGTGGGGGTCATATACCTCCATCGTCCCCCTCGCTAGGTGGTGCTCCCTAGCATCCCACCTGATTGAACATGAACTACAACTTGTTCAGATCAGGTAGTGAAGGAATTTATTCCAACACCATGCTGCTAGGTTCTTTGTTGTTCTCTTTGTTCGGTGTGTTTGATAGCAATGAATTCTCATCAACTACCATCTTTGCTGAGGGAAACCCTGGTTTTGGATCAAAAAATCTCGTCCAGGGATCTATTCTTGCACAGGGGAAAAAACCTCTCAAGGACCCTGGAATTCGTGACAGGGATTGATCCCCTCGTCAGGGATGTCGACTGGGGTCAACCCCTTCCATGGCCAATGGAACCCTGGGCCAGGCTCAACACCTATGCCCATCATATCGGCAGGGGGCGACCCTTTCTAGAACCTTTGGAACACAACTTTAGGAGAAATCCCTTCTCAGCCATCAACGTCCAATTGCAGGAGTCAACCGATCACGTCTCAACAAGCGTAGTATCTGTACGTTGACCACAACCATGGGTTTTACCAGAACTCTAGTCAACAACCTAACTTTTCCTGGAAACCTAGTGCCAGCCAAATTCCAAGATTCTTTCCTCCTGTACATACCCAACATCCCAAGCTACCTTTTTTGGCAACATTACATTTTCCAGACTTGTTAAGATTGTTAAACGAGCCAATCTGTCACGATCCGTGTTGGCCTCATATGCTGACCAAGTTTCCCTCAAACATTACAAAGTTTTAAGGTAAGCCTAACTATGATCTAGGTGATCATGTGACTAACTTTCACCTATGGGGCTCGTCCAACTCATTGAGAAATGAATCCATCTATTTGTGTCTGTTTCAATGCACTCTTATCGGGAGTGCCATGAAATGGTACATCGAGCTCAACCTCTTAAGATACTCTACTTTTGGTGAATTGGCAATGGTTTTTCTAAACCATTTTCAATTACCTACGAGATACGATGTCGGCACTGACTTGTTGGCCAACTTTTAGAAAACAAAGATTGACCATATCTCAGATCACATCTGAGAATGGAGACGTCAGAAGAGTTTGATAAAAGTACTAGTTCCACCAACATTCCTGATGGAGTGATTCCTTAATTCTTTGGTACCCCATCTATCTAAAGATGCCACAATGTCAGGAGTGTTTTCTGAGGAAGAAGTGATAATGAGAGCTCAACAGATAGAACTGATATACTCTCATTTTGGTTTACATTACAAAGTTTTTCCAAATGCACCACGGTCCATTCTTGATAAGACAAGACAAAACTCTGCACTCCATGATGATGGTATTGTTGGTTTATCACAAGCGAATCCCGATGATCATTTGTCGAATCAATTCCAAGAGTTGTAGATACAATAGACAACGGCTAGCCAAACCATTGGTTCAGATTCTCCTCCTACTCAAACGTTGGATGTACACAGTGTGAAATTGACAAACCCGAAGGCCAACCAATAGGCTCGCGGAAAGAAGAAACAACGAAAGAAGGGTAAGGGGGATAAGAAACCCACCAATAATGTTGGTGGGGGAAATACAGAGAAAATAAATTCGAAGTGTCTATGTAACCTTCCCACGGAAGACCATCTAACTCACCTATTCCCTCAGTTTGCAGAGGCCCAAAAGTTACTGCTGCAGCAACAACTTACTGTGTTAAAGAACCCATTTCCACATGGGAAAAATTTAACTCAAACCTTTGCGAATGAAGATGGAGGAAGTCAGGGACCCCTTTCATCATCTAGTAATCCATTGACCTCGAATGTTTATATGTTGAAAGGTGATGCCCACATAGAGACTAGGAAACATGATTACATAATTTCAAACACTTTTGAGAAGGGTAAAGAAGATGAAAACCCATATGTTCCTCTCCATATCGAGAATACATTGGGCGAAAAAATGACACACATCTCGAAAGGGGCGTTCTAGAAATCTTCCCACGATCCAAATGTGAGGGCCGCCAAGAACTACTCTTTGGTGGAGAATTTGTCACAAACCCCTTGCAGGATGTCTGCTTTGGAGGTCCTACAAATCTACCCTTCAAAGAGAAAGTCTTTGTTAGATGCCCTGGGATCTGCTGAGACTTGTAATCTGGGAATGATCACGCTTGATACGACCGACTTGAAACCCTATCTCCCTTACCACGTTGTGTTTCAGATAGTAGTGTCTTACACCACAAAATCTTTTACCCGGAACATTTTTCGCATAGTGGTTGATGAGGGCACCTCTACATGTGTGATGTCATTGGTGTGTTGGAAGGCCATTGGCCAACCCGTTTTGTCTCCATCACCTACTCTTCTTACTGCTTTCAATGGTTGTTCGTCCAGATCACACGGAATGATTCCAACTTTTGTTGTGCAACTAGGAGGAAATACCATGTGTGTCGAAGTTGAAGTGGTCGATGCGCATCTCGACTACAATATCTTGTTAGGAAGGAGTTGGAATTATTCTATGCATGTAGTGGGACCACAATTTTTCAGGTCTTGTTGTTTCCAGACAAGGGTCGGATCGTGTCCATTGATCAGTTGTCTTTCTCGCATACTGACCCTTCATCGGGGGCATCCACGGTCCCAATGATTGATAATCCATAACCCGATGTCGTCAATATAGGGGTTGGTTTGTGCCCACCTTTGATGGGTACTTTCGATTACCCGCCTCCATCTAGTGATGCCAAGTTCATATTGGTTGTCCTCGACCAACCTAAGTCTGAAATATTTCAAATGTCATAGTTCTTTATGAATTACTTTAATGATCTGTGGACTCTTCCTTCCCCATCGTCCACGATGGAAGGGACATGACATCATGGCATGGTCATGCCTTTGTCCATGATAGAGGTTGTGTACTCTATAGTCTAGCAATCTTTCACTGACCATGATCTGAATCCCACACAGGAGTTAGATCCAGTCTTCGAGCCTACCCGGGCTCAAAGTTCGCTCACCACTACCAATTCCTTAGACTTAGTCTTGCCCTCTCATGAGGTGATTATAGAGGCATTGAATAGTCCAGACAAACCTTGGGATGATCTCCATCATAGATCTTAATTTTTCCCAGAGCTAGGAAGAATTGAGGCCAGTGAATTCATGTTGAATATGACTGGAGATAGGTATTGTCCTATCAGTCCTTTGGCTATGCACACGGTTTATGCTGAAGGTAATATGTCAACCATTGTTAAAATGATACCTAACAATATCTCCAGAACCCCTGGCATCGTGGAGAATGTCTTCGTCGAAGCAGACTAATTCCCTGAAGAGATTCGAATCTATACTGATTTATTTAAATAATTTTGTGACATTTTTTCTTGGTATTACGAGGAAATGCCAGGTACTGATCCAAGAATTGTCGAACATGAAATAACGACTTACCCTGATGCAAAGTCGGTCTGGTAAAATCTTTGTCTAGTTAATCCTCTGAAAGAAGAAACTATTAAGGATGAAGTAGAGAAACTAATAAAATATGGTTTCATCTACCCCATCCAATTGACTCAATGGGTGTCAAATCCAATTCCGGTCAACAAAAAGAAGGGAACGATTCGCTTATATATGGACTTCCATGATTTGAATAAGGCCTGTCCAAAGGATAATTTCCCTACCCCATTCATTGACTAGATCGTTGATGAATGTGCAGGTTGTGAGGTCTTTTCTTTCATGGATGGTTTTTCAGGATACAATCAAATTCAGATTAAGCCATGGGGTACATTTTCTTATCGGAAGATGCCCTCTGGCCTTAAGAATGCTCGAGCCACTTTTCAACGGGCCATGTCTTTTTATTTCCATTATCTCAAGCACATAGTCAAGGCCTATCTCGATGATTTAGCATCATTATCTTGTAAAAGAGTTGATCATCCCATGCACCTCTGACATATCTTTGAGTGATGTCGCTACTATCGGATTCACTTGAATCCTAACAAACACATTTTTTGCATGACGTCGGGTCATATTTTAGGTTTTATAGTTTCAAAAACAGGGATCATGGTCGATCCTCTAAAGGTTGAGGTGATAGTTCAATTTCCTCCCCCGTGCACAACCTCTCAGCTTTAGAGTTTACAGGGAAAATCCAATTTCCTTCAGTGTTTTATCGTAAACTATGTGGAGATCACTAAAATGTTTATGCGTTTATTGAATAAGGGTGTCCCTTTCCATTGAGATGAAGCTGCTCAACGCTCATTCAAAGCATTTAAACATGCCCTCACGTACGCCCCTCTACTTCGGCCACCCAATTATAATAAAGACTTCTTATTGTATTTGGTCACGATAGAGTCAGCCATCGGTATGGTATTGGTTCAAGAGGATGATCTGCTTGAAGAACATGTGGTTTATTACCTTAGTTGAGGCCTAGTTGGACCAGAAATCAACTACTCCCACGTTGAAAATCTTGCGTTGGAAGCACTACATGTTTAATGGTTCCGTCATTATATCATTTTTCGCAAGACCACCTTCATTATTGTTGTGAATCCATTCCAATACATGTTGACACGATGTGTAATTGGCGGAAAGATCAGTAGATGGATTATTATCCTCGAGGAATTTGACTTGGATTTTGTTTCTGCGAAATCTAAGAAGTCATTGGTCTTTGGAGAACTTATCTTAGAACTTATGGTCGATTCAGGTGATGCTACGCCCGAAGTATCACCAATTAAAGGAGATATTTTTCTAATTTCATCTTCGGACCCCTGGTATGGAGATATACTAGTCTATATATATAATTTGAAGTGCCCCGCCTTTTCTTCTTGTGATGAGCATCGACGTATACGCCATCAGGAAAAAACCTATCTCATGCTCGAGGACACTTTGTACCGTCGACGTATAGATTGTATCCTTCTTCGGTGTCTCACTCATGAAGAAGAGGAGTTCATTCTTAATGACTGGTTGACGAGCGAAAATGATCGTCCGTCAATTGGAAGAATGAGTCTGGTCCGTGGTTGTTTAAATAACCCAATCCATTTTTCATTACTCTCTCTAATGGGTTTAATGGCTCCATTGGCCAATCTAAAAGTACTAAAAGAAACAAATAAAAGAAAAAGAGAAAACTAACAAATAACTACTTACAATATATATGTACATACATATACATATAGCTATTTTATGTGCATGATGTACAAGTTGCGAATTTTAATCTAAACTCACGAAAATCTATGAAAATATGTCTCTTTTAACAAAAGCAGATAAAGAAAGTAAATAAACTATTTTTTTTTTTATCTTTATTTATCTATAAGATTAAATTGAAAATATACTATAAAATCAGAATATGTAGACGGTGAAAGCCAAATCGTATATAAGAGTTTATAAAAACAAACAAACGATGAATAGAAATAAACTAACCTATTAATTAGTAAATCAACATACATCCAATCATCTGTATGATTATAGAATGTCCAGCCAGCCTGTCCAAGAGATAAACCTGCAATGAACCTTGAAACTGTTTGGAATAAATGCAAAACAGTATATTGACTGTTGAATTTTGATGATAGAATGATAAGACGCAAATAATAGTTGTGATATTTGTGATTGCAAGCAATTACATGTAAGATAAATATAACTGTAACAACCTGCTTTTAATCATTTAACAAAATTAAAGAAAAACCTTATCATTTGGATTGAACGAGTGATCACTATTTTTAATATCTGAAGCATCAAAATGTGGACGATATTAAAATATATTATCCTAACGACATAATAATTTCTGAAGACAAAAGATATCAACAATTATTTATTTATCAGGATAAACAAACCATAAACGAAAACAACATTTACAGAGAGCTAAAGAACAAATGTAAACATATGTTCTGTCTAAATTTGTGAATAAATTGTCCACCTTCAGCCCCAGTCCAGGATGATTCCTTTACAAAAATATGATTTTTTAAAGGGTTCAGAAAGGTAACTATCTTATCTTATGAGATAAGATACAATCATCTATTGATTACAAAAATAGAGGGGGAATATAACCACCCCAGATCACACTAAATCTTTAAAAGCTAAAAAACGTTTATTCCTGTTTATACAAAAATGGACCATAGATATGGCTAACAAGCCCCAAAAAAATGCTTCAGATCACTTGGTCACCATAGACTCCCAAATATCCTGAAAGAAAATATAAAATGGAGAGATTCAGATATACATTTAACCAATAATTTCCAAATTTCGAATTAGATTAGATTGGCTATAGAATCTGTTGATTCTATAGCTAGTCTATTTTAGTAATGAAATCTAATGTGTTCAATGAACAAAATATAACACTATTTTAAGATAAAAATAAATCTTACCTTTAATTGTAAGATCAAATCGTTTCACATGATTTCATAATTTATCACCGCTGTTGCAGTCTCGACATTTTTTAATATGATGTTCCCTGTTGTTTTCAAGCGTTTTCCTTGTCCCTTAATAATAGAATTGAGCTTACAATTTTCATTTGTTAAGGGGTCGACCTGATCAGTAAGGGCTTTGATCTATGACTGTTAAATAGGTATATCGGTGTAATACTTGTCAATCCAGAACAGACAAGTTTCACATTGTGACTGTGTGATGGTCAATTGAGAATATCCACGGTTGTGTACCAGAACGTACCCAATGTGGCCTATAGATTTGTTACCAAAATCAATTCCTGGAAACCCTTCACTATGCTTCAGACAAGGTGACAAATTATCCATGAAATTGTAAGACTGATCAAGATCTATTTGGAAGGAAGAAGGATCTTCTTCAGCCAGAAACCTATCAATCTCATAATCTGAGCTATCATGGATCTCGATTGTCTTGATCGAGCTCACATGAGGGTTTGATTTATTTCGTAGCTTCCTTGAAATCAACCTTCCTACCCTTTTTTTTTTTAAACTTAAATCGATATCACTTTTAGATGGCTTTCCTACAAGTCTATTTTCATCTTTGGTAGAGGTGTTGAGCTATGCATCTTGTTCATGGGTCTTCTTAGCAACCTTTGGGTCGGGTATAGGCTTACTGTGGATTTGTGTAACACAGTCCTGTGTAGATGAAGGGAATGCTCTGGGAGAAACTATGGTTTCCTCAATCACGGGCTTGTCAACTTCTACAGTATTGGATTTAGTGAATCCATTTCGGGTTAGGAAAGCGTCCCAACCATCATTCTATAACTTCAATTGATGTACAAGAATTATTTTTATCAAACTGTGGTGGAACAGGATTGAATACAAACGTTGCTTCTTATACCTTTTTGCCATTTTATACAGGCTTCTCCACAGGTAATAAGGCATGTTTAATGGAAACCCAATGAAATTCATGAGAAAACATAGGTGATATAGAAAAATGAAACCAAAACGGCCTTCACATGTCACGAATTGTTTCAACACTGTAAGCAAACCTTTCCATCTGGATTTTAACTCGTACACTAGCATGCCTTTATCACAACAATTGATCTTTCGATATGTAAAGAAAAGACTCCACATAACCTCCTCGACCTTAGCAATTTTGAACCACTTTTACTGGCTCACAGAAACACCTGTTGCTTCACCTAAAAATTATTTTCTAAATTCAATCTGAATGTCCCCAACCTTGGCTCGACATCCGTCAAATGAGAGGGTGAATTCCTGAGCAGTTTGCAGGTTAAAACCCTGGAATCTCTCAAGGAAAACAAGCCAACCTTGACCCTCGAGATCCTCCCTTGCATCATCACACAGGAGCAAGGTCTGAGAGCCATTAGGTTCAATCCTAACAACTGGGGCCATGGAAAATTCGACAAGAAATCATGAAAACATAGTGAGTATAGAGGGTTTCTAAGAGTGGACCAAAAATAAACTCCAAACCTGAAACTCATCAACAATCTATTGCATATGAACAAAAAACCCTGAACGAAAAGATAGGCGTTGATTGAAATGAATGCAAGGAGTGTTGAAAAACCCAAGACTGAGATTGAAATGATGGGCTCACTATAGTTGGATTGCCACCTCCTACATAGTACAAGCCACGACTAGGTGCATTCAAATAAAAATGATTGCGCAACAAGGTGGGTTAGGTTCTAAAGTTTGGGAGAGGGAAATTTATAAACCAAATTATAGTGACAAGGGAACGTATGATCAAGAACCACAAAAAAATATATTGATGCTTAAATTGAATTGACCTTTGTTGATTCAAATAACAATCCATAAGCATGCTTCATTTTCGAGGTGTCGAAACAAAGAGAATGAACTTCATAGTAAGGAACAAAGACTTTGTTAAATAAAACTGCGTAGCCATTTTCCTTTCATAAACTTTTAAATAGAGCGGTAATACAGTCATAAGTTTTAATTTTTCATTTTCATGCTTTCAGTCATGAAAGAAGCATGAAAACAAAAACACTAGGAATAACCGAAAACTTACATTTGTCGTTTCAAAAATTGTTATGAAGAACAGAAAAAATGTACGACCACAGTTAAGCAGCTACATAGATTAATATTTGATATAAAAAGTTTAAAAATATGTCGGGCTACCAACAATGGAAACTTGCTGGGAGAAGCAGTTATCTCTACATTACTAATGAGTTCAGGTTAGAAATGTTTGAATGATTTCAAATGAAAGAACAACTGAAAAATCATTTGAGCATATTTAATAATCATGACGTGGTCCAGCTTAAGATATCTTTCGTTAAGAAGAATAAAATCTGGTGACAAACTTAAACAATGAAAGCCATGATGTTTGATTTAATGGATCCAATACTGTTGACAGGGATGTCAATTAACCCACTCTGACGCCTCTATCCTATCCAAGAAATCTCAAATCATAATGAAGGATGATTATGGCCAAAATCAAAATTTATATCTGAGAATTTTCTTTAACCTGACATCGCTTCACTGCCAACAGGCTTGTTTAGTACCCTGACGAAGTTGTCTTGGCACCATGCATGCATTTACCCACTACCAGCAGACTTGTTCAGTGTCCCGGTGGGTTTACAAACACTTCCCACAACTCTTTGAGAAATTATTCATAATCTAATATAGTTTTAAAGACACTCAGCAAAGCGGGGTGACGCTGAAAATTCCAGTTTTTACACAACTTAATATTTTCCAGGACTTTAATTTTTTCTCGCTAACCTTCATCAAGATCTGAAAATAATTTATTAATAAAACTAATTTTTGAGGAAAGAGAGACATCGTTGAGTTTCTTTTCTTAAGAGAAAGGATAGCGTAAAGATTTTTTTAAAGATAGTCATGATTACTCTCACATGCAAATCGAAACCGAGAAATCAATTCTCAAACAAAATATCACTTTTAACCGGTCTATGTTTTTAGAAAAACACAGCAATTGATGTCGTGACAACCCTTGACAGTTCTTTCAAGATGAAGCATTTTGTTCTCGTCTCCTGAACTAAACTGTAATACAGGCAAGTTTGACTAAAAAAGACTAGTAAACAAAAATAAAAATAAAAACAAACCGAAAAAGAAAATGAAAAGAAAAAGAAAACAAAACAGAAAAATATGTACAAAAGGTGTATCTGAGAGTTTCTAGGTGAAATATCTTTTGAGAGCTTGGTCATTCACTGGGAAGGTGTCTAGCAGACCCTCTAAATTCTGCAGGTGAAAAGAATTGGGACCTAGTTTTTCAACGATTAAGAATGGTCCCAACCACATGTTTTGGAACTTAGTATGCTCGTCTTTCCCCTGATGAGGTTTGTCCCACTTGAGGACAAGATCACCTACCTCAAAAATCCTATCTGAGGCAGAATTCGAATTGAACCAGATTTTGAAAATAAGTTGATGTTGATCCAATTTTTGTTTTCCTTGAGTCCTTAACTCTTCTAACTTCAGCAAAGCATTAATCCGACTTTGCAAAGGAGGAGAGTATTCTTCTTGAACCTTCTGTGATAACTATAGAGATGGAAGGAGAACGTGTGAGGGAAGAATTGCTTCCCTACCGTAAACGAGGAAAAAGGGGGAATTACCAACAACATTTTTCATAGTTTCCCTATCAGCCCAGATTACATTGAATAGTGCATTATGCCAGTATTTGTGGTTTTCGGAGACCATCCTATTGATGATGTTGATCGGGTTTTTGTTTGTCGATTCCGCCAAACCATTTCCTTGTGGGTAATAGCTGGAAAAATACTTTAGTTTTATTCCTTTTTCTAAAGCAAAGGCACTCATGTCTAGAGACAAAAAATAGGAAGCATTATCGAACACTAGACATTCAGGAATACTGAAACGAGTGATGATGTTTGAATTAAGGAAATATATTACTTGACTAGTGTTTACCACTTTTAATGGCACATCCTCAGACCATCTGGTGAAATATTATGTCGTTGTAATGAAGTATTTATGTTGTTGTGAGGAAGTGGGGTTGATTGGGCCAATGATGTCAATACCCCATTGCTGAAAAGGGAAATCCATCGACACAGGTTGCAGTGGGAATGTTGCCTTCTGTACTCATCCAGAAGCCTTTTGACAGATTATGCATTTGTGGCATAATACATGGGCATCTTTGAAAAGAGTGGGCCAGTAATACCCCGCTTTTAACACTTTGTGGGCAATAGTGTCTCCACCGAAATGCCCACCAACTTCTCCTGCATGTAATTCTGATAAGACTTTATCTGCTTCATATCTTGCTAGACAATGCATAAGAATTTCATCAAAATTTTTGCAAAACAATATACCATTCACCAGTTGGAAAGGTGCAGATTTTAATCTCAACGCTCTCCTCTTTTTTGGATCAAGGTGATGAGGAGATAAAACATGTGTTAGATAAAACTTAATGTCATCATACCAAGGACTTGTAGAATTCTGTACACAACAGATTTGATTTTGATTATGCTGATATTCAATTAACATACCGGTTTGATTCTGCTATTCTATAATTGAATCACCAAATAATTTACATAGACCTTGGCCTATAACAATTTGTGTTGGAGTGATATCAAGGTCATATTCTTGTAAATATGTGACCCAGGTTTCCCGTTTCTCACCCAATTCTTTCTGTACTAACAAATTTCTCACAACGGGGTAAGGAACAATGACTTTCGTTGTAGATTTCAATAGATAAGATCGAAAATGTTTTACCTCTTTAAAAACAGCGTAAGCCTGGTGATCTACAACTAGATAATTAAGCTTTTCTCCCTTAAAGGCTGAGCTTATAAAGGCAATAGGAACTTCTTTTTTTTTAGCATTCCTTTGGGTTAGCACAGCAGCATAAGATCGATCAGAGGCAAACGTGTAAAGAGTGAAATCTCACGAAAAGTCATGGTTCATTAGGGATGGAGCCTCCACTATGGATTTTTTAATTGAGTTAAAATCTTGACTTTCTTGAGGTCCCCAATGGTATTGCACATCCTTTTTTATTAAGTTTTGTAATGGCCTGACTATTTCCGAAAAAACTCGGGACGAACCTTCTAAAAAAATTTATCTCATCTAAAAAGGATTGCATAGACTTTTTGGAAGAGGGGGAAGGAAGTTTTGAAATGACTTGAGTCCTCTCAGGGTCAATGATCATCCCTTCATTGGATACTATGAATCCACGCAAATTGCCTTGTTCTACTGTAAAGACAGATTTTTTAGGATTTAGAGAGATGCCCTACTTACGACATCATTGTAGAACAAATCTCAGATGAGCTAAATGATCTCCCTTATTCTTTGAAAAAACAAGGACATCATCTAGATAGACTACTACAGATTGATTGATTAGACCGCAAAAATAGATATCCATCACTCTCTGGAAAGTGGCACCCTCATTTATAATCCCAAAGGGCATCTTTCTATAAGTAGACGTACCCCATGGAGTACGGAAATTGGTTTTCAGTTGGTCTGGAGGAGACATGAGGACCTGGTTATACCCTGAAAAACCGTCTAGCAGTGACAATCTTTTAGAACTGGATACCTGCTGGAGAATTTGTTCCATCAGAGGAATAGGGTAGTTGTCTTTATCAGATGCTTAGTTTCAATTTTGGAAATCAACATATAGTCGGATTTCACCACTTTTCTTCCTCACAGGGATAAGGTTAGAGACCCACTGTGTATGCCTCATCGAGAATATTATCTTTGCATTCAATAGTTTGTTTAGTTCCTTCTTGACAGTTGGTCAAGTTTTGGGTGCATCTTTCTCAACTTCTGTTGAAAATGTTGAGTCTAGGGTTTCATGGGAATGATGTGTTATATAATGTTAGGATCAAATGTTTTTAGATCATCATATGTCCAGGAAAATATGTCATTAAATTCCTTAAACAAATTAATAAAGGTTGACTTCTCATGCTCAGAATATTCCACTCCCAAATTGATGCATTGCGAATTATCTTTAGTTCCTAGATTCACTTTTTCATGGGTCAAGGAAGAACTGTTTGTTTTACAATTTTCTGATTTCTTGAATTTATCATGCAAATCATAAAACTTTTCTAATATTATCACACATTTTGGGATAGAATTTACTAGATCTGATGTTGATTCCAGAGACCTTGGGTCTGATATTACCGTAAAATTGCAGAGGTCTTCATCGTGGTTACCTTCATCGATAACCGCACTTTGGAAAGTATCTTCCATGTGCAGTAAACTGATGATCTGTTGATCATCATCGAACACTCTCCAATTAGTGATGTTGTCTGGGACGGATGGTCTGAGCAACAACTCAATGGAAAATGAGTTTGGAGAAAGGCCTTCTACGGGAAAAAGTTTAGAATCAACATTAGCCAACAAGTCAGCCTCAAAATTATTTAATCTTGGAATGGAATTAATGTTAAATGCATAAAATTTGTGCATTAAATTCTATACCTCATCTTGATAAATTTTCAGGTGTGGAGATAGGCAATGAATAGAATTTATTACCTATCTAACCATAGTTTCTGAATCATCGAATACCATTAAATTCTGTATTTTCAAGTCTAGTGCCTTTCTAAGACCTTGCCGAAGTGCCTCATATTCAGCCATATTGTTTGTGCATTCAAATTCTAATCGGAAGGCGATCAATGTTTTGTTACCTGCTGGGTCAATGAGCACGCATCTTGCACCGACTCCTTCTTTAGATTTGGATCCATTGAAGTAGAGAGACCAGATGTGATTCTCATCAGCTGTATGTGACACCTTAGGGAGAACTACTAATTGTGTGCACGTCATGAGTTCCGACTGTTGTTCCGGGTTATAAATGGTAGAAGTTTCATCCATGAGGTTACCGAAGAAGGTTTTCATTCCCTTCATTTCGAGTGAATTAGCGAAAGCAATAAATTGTTCATTAATGTCATTTAAATCAGTTATCGTAAGCTTGAGGTAACGCTCACGATTGATCTTGATTCTGTTAGGATTTCCATTTTTTGGCAGCCATAAATGAGACCAGTCTGTCGCAAAGTAACCATGCATCTATTCGTACCAATCCCTACTTAAAAATAAGCCATATACTTTAGGGATGTCAACCACAATAATATCAATAATCTAGTGGACTTTAGGATTAGATGATAATCTGATAAGGACATTTTTTAATTCACCTATTACCTTAACACTGGTCCATCAAGATGAATAATTTTCAGACTGGAAGGTTAAACTTCAACATTGATTTTTTGGCATACAGACCAAGGCATTACATTTGACGATGCGCAAGAATCTATCATACAATTCTGTACATTCCTATTGAAAATTTCAAAGGTGAACAAAAAAGGTGGGAAATTTCTACGAGTATTAACAACAAAACTTTGTTGTCTTTTAGTCGCAGTCCTTGGAATTATTTTATCTACATTTATTACGGTTTTTACAACAAGATCTCTTTTATCATAGGGTTCTAGTGTCGTTTTAACAGGGACCTTTTGAGGTGTTTTAGGGTTGTTTTCTGCAAATTTGTTGTTGTTTAGATTGCAGTTTTTGTTGTTTTCTGCAATGTTCTAAAACATCTTTTGCAGAAGAAAAGAAAATTCCAATAATTCATAAAAAAAAATATTAGCTCTAAGTTTCTTAAGGTCTTCAATAAAATTGTATTCTAAACTTGGAGTTATCGAATTCTATTTAGTTTCAGTTTGTTTAAACTGTTTTTTGGGCACATTAGTTCCAATTTCATAAGAGGATTTATTATGTGTTTTGCTTCTGGTATTGTAAGGATGCACTGTTTCAAAATTGGCTTGGAAGATGTTATCCGAAAAATGCCTGAAGATGCTGGGAGAGGATTCGTCTTCTTCCACTGTTTCTTGTTCAACCATGTCTTCAGAAATCTCGGGGGGAACTAAGTTATCATGTGCTTCCAGGATTCTCTGGATAACATATTGTAGACTTTCTAGATTAAGGCCTTCATAATTTAAATTGGGTCGGTTTGTGGGAAAATGTTTTCTAAAAGGGGGTTTGTAAGACCCTTTGCTTGAAGAAGCTTCTTCATCTGATCTCCTTAAATATACAACTTGATTTGACAATTTCTGAACGACCTTGTGTAAATTTTCCAGATCTAAACTGTTTGATTGAGTTTTGGTTTGGGGAGGTCTAGGAAGAATTTCTATTTTCTTCTTGGAAGATGGAGTAATCTCTGTCTCATTACTAATATTTTCCTTTAGGCTTAGAATATCTTTCTCAATTTGGCTTGCCTCCTCGAAGGCTTCCAATAATGTTACCTTCTTAGACCGTTTTACCCAGATCACTATGTTCTGGTGTAGTATGTGTAGTGTACCCTTTCACTACCAAGGTTTCCCCATGGTTCTTAGTTTACCTTTATACATGAATGATTACATGATTCGTACTGAAATCCTAAGCAAATTGTTTTAACATAATTAAACACACTCAAACACAGAGTAAAATGTATGAGTACTGCTATAATTAATCATTCCATAGCATTTATCATTAATTCATTTACACAGTGGAAAACATGATACTAAACAACACAGTCATCTCAAATGGAATAAACATAACTCAGATTACTTATCTTTTAACAGCTGGAGAAATCACCAACCAAGTGCATGCCTTCCACGAACCTCCCAGCCTTAGACCACACTGTTCATCAGCTCAACAATAGGTCACCCCCGAGCTGGGACCGAGCTCCACCCCAAGGCAAGGAATCTAGACTCAGGCTGAGGTGACAGGGAAGACAACACATACACATTCAAGAGGAAGAAGCTCTCCCAGGAATCTCCCACGCTCACTACACACAGACCCACATTCCCCACATGCCTGTTCCACCCCAAGAGAGTGCACCTTCGCTGTCACCTAGACAGTCCTTTGGCTGCCAGTCTCCCTTACCTTGGGTTACAGGAACAGACCGGACCAGAA
>SNQJ01S0003378.1:96406-134896 GCA_010110895.2 Picea sitchensis | reverse complement strand
GAACATATTTACAATTCTTTGCATATAACATGATCTGTAACGGGGCTCGACCTTGGGGACACTACAGTATGCGAGAATAAGATTTTCAGCAAGCATTGAATCAGTGGGGATTCAATTCTTTAATGTTAGAAACCTTTGATTAAAGTCTTTTATTTTTTCCTTGGGGTTCATCTTTAAATTGGAGAGTTTCATGACTAAGACTTCGGGCGATTTGTCGTCTCCGAATTTCTCAAGGAAACAAGATTTGAATCTATCCCAAGATACAATGGTGTGGGGTTGTTGAGAAAAATACCAAGTAGAGGCATTACCTTCAAATGTGTATAGAAAACGTCTACGTACTATGTCTTTGTGTTCTACGCTTCAGAGTCTAATGGCTAGCATGAATTTTTTAATGTGATCCTCAGCGATTTTCTTGAAATCTGGATCGAATTTAGGGAGCTATTTCTGCAAATTTTTACGCAAAGGATGCGTGGGTCCAGGTATGGCCACAACATATTGATCGATCCATGCTATGGTGGGATTGTTTAGATTTTCCATAGGCATGGGTGGTGTCGAAGGCTGAGATGAATAACTACCTTCGTTCGATGACTCCTCTCTTGAAGAGGAAGGAGATGAGGGCGGTGGTCATGGTGGGATACTAGATCCTCTAGCTGTAAGAGTGGGGATGTGATCTGGATCTGTAGGATTTATGATAAGACCAGTGCCTTAAGGTTTCTCTCTAATATCAGAAAAATCTAACAGTTGATTCAATGACCAACCTGGTTGTCTAATATGAGCCAAAGCACCGTGTGTCCTTAGAAGTGATTGACAAACAATTTCTTGTACGTTGGACCCTGGGGGGTTTGGTGTTATTAGTTTAACGATAATCTATGGATTTTCATTTAAGGTGGTTGTTGTTTGAGAGGTAATATTGTCATCAGAATGACTTCTTGTTACTATAGGGGAGCAAGTGTGTGGGGGAGGAGTCTTGCGACCTCCATGTGCCATCAATAGTGTTCATGTTCTCCTTTTAGCGCCATTTGTTGACAAGCAAAAATGATCGTCTGTCAATTGGAAGAATGAGTCTGGTCCATGGTTGTTTAAATAACCCAAGCCGTTTGGTATGACTCGCTCTGACAGGTTTAATGGCTCCGTTGGCCAATCTAAAAGTCCTAAAAGAAACAAATAAAAGAAAAAGAGCAAACTAACAAATAACTACTTAGAATATATATGTACATACATATACATATAACTATTTTAAATAATATTTACACAACAGATCTGTTTATCTAATTTATGTGCATGATGTACAAGTTGCGAATTTTAATCTAAACTCATGAAAATCTATGAAAAGATGGCTCGTTTAACAAAAGCAGATAAAGCAAGTAAATAGACTATTTTTGTTTTTATCTTTATTTATCTATAATATTAAATCGAAAATATACTATGAAACGGGAATATGTAGACGATGAAAGCCAGATCATATATAAGAGTTTCAAAAAACAAGCAAACGATGAATAGAAATAAACTAACCTATTAATGAGTTAATAGACATACATCCAATCATTTGTATGATTATAGAATGTCCAACCAGTCTGTCCAAGAGATAAACCTCCAGTGAACCTTGAAACTGTTCGGAATAAATGCAAAACAGTATATCGACTGTTGGATTTTGATGACATAATGATAAGATGCAAATAATAGTTGTGATATTTGTGATTGAAAGAAATTACACGTAAGATAAATCTAACTGTAACAACCTGCTTTTAATCATTCAACAAAATTAATGAAAAACCTTATCATTTGGATTGAACGAGTGATCACTATTTTTAATATCCGAAGCATCAAAATGTGGACGATATTAAAATATATTATTTTGACGACATAATAATTTGTGAAGAAAAAATCTATCAACAATTATTTATTTATCACGATAAACAAACCATAAACGAAAAAAATATTTACAGAGAGCTAAAGTAGAAATGTAAACATATGTTCCATCTAAATTCATGAATCAACTTTCCACCTTCAGCCCCAGGCCAAGATGATTCCTTTACAAAAATATGAGTTTTTATGAGATAAGATATAATCATCTATTGATTACAAAAATAGAGGGGGAATATAACCACCCTAGATCACACTAAATCTTTAAAAGCTAAAAAAAGTTTATTCATGTTTATACAAAAATGGACCATAGATATGGCTAACAAGCCCAAATTTTTTTATTTAGAACACTTGGTCACCATAGACTCCCAAATATCCTGAAAGAAAATATAAGATAGAGAGATTCAGATATACATTTAACCAATAATTTCCAAATTTCGAATTAGAATAGACTAGCTACAGAATCTGCTGATTCTGTAGCTACTCTATTTTAGTAATAAAATCTAATTTATTCAATGAGCAAAATATAACACTATTTTAAGATAAAAAGAAATCTTACCTTTAACTGTAAAATCAAATCATTTCACATGATTTCAGAATTTATCACCGCTATTGCAGTCTCGACATTTTTTAATATGATGTTCCCTATTGTTTTCAGGCATTTTCCTTGTCCCTTAATAATAGACTTGAGCTTACGATTTTCATTTGTTAAGGGGTCGACCTGATCTGTAAGGGATTTGATCTGTCAATGTAAAATAGGTATATTGGTGTAATACTTGTCAATCTAGAACATAAAAGTTTCACATTGTGATTGTGTGATGGTCGATTGAGAATATCCACGGTTGTGTACCAGAACATCCCCAATGTGGTCTATCGATTTGTTACCAAACTCAATTCCTGGAAACCATTCACTGTGCTTCAGACAAGGTGATAGATTATCCACAAAATTGTAAGACTGATCGATATATGTTTGGAAGTAAGGAGGATCTTCCTCGGCCAAAAACCTATCAATCTCGAAATCTGAGCTCTCATGGATATCGATCATCTTGATGAAGCTCACATGAGGGTTTGATTTATTTCGTATCTTCCTTGAAATCAACATACCTTCCCTTTTTTTTTTTAAACTTAAATCGNTGCCTACATGTTTGTTTGCATCTTTGGCAGAGGCATTGAGCTATGCATCTTGTTCATGGGTCTGCTCAACAACCTTTGGGTTGGGTATAGGCTTACTATGGGTGGTCGTAACAGAGGCATGTGTAGATGAAGGTAATGCTCTAGGAGAAACTATGGTTTCCTCAATCATGAGCTTGTCAACTTCTACAATATTGGAGTTAGTGAATCCATTTCGGGTTAGGGAGGTGTCCCAGTCATCATTCTGTAACTTCAATTGATGTACAAGAATTATTTTTATCAAACCGTGGTGGAACAAGCTTGAATCCAAACGTTGCTTCTTATACCTTTTTTCCATTTTATACAGGCTTCTCCACAGGTAATAAGGCATGTTTAATGGAATCCCAATGAAATTCATGAGAAAACATAGGTGATTTAGAAAAATGAAACCAAAATGGCCTTCACACGTCATGAATTGTTTCAACACTGCAAGAAAACCATGCCATTGGGTTTTTAACAGGGACACTGGCATACCTTTATCACAACAATTGATCTTTTGATATGTAAATAAAAAACTCCATGGAACCTCCTCGACCTTAGCATTTTTGAACCACCTCTGCCCGCTTGTAGAAAGACCTATTTATTGACCTAAAAACTCTTCTGCAACTTCATGTTGAATGTCCCCAAACTTGGCTTGACATCCGTCAAATAAGAGGGTGAATTCCCGAGCGGTTTGCAGGTTAAAACCCTAGAATATCTCAAGGAAAATAAGCCAACCTTGACCCTTGAGATCCTCCCTTGCATCATCGCACATGAGCAAGGTCTGAGAGCCATTTGGTTTAATCCTAACAATCGGGGCCATGAGAAATTTGACAAGCAATCACACAAACACAATGAGTATAGAGGGTTTCTAAGAGTAGACCAAAACTAAACTCTAGACCCGAAACTCATTAACAATCTATGGCGTATGAACAAAAAACCCTCAATGAAAAGATAGGCGTTTATTGAAAGGAATGCGAGGAGTGTTGCAAAACCCAAGACTAAGCTTTGAAATGATGGGCTCACTGTAGTTGGACTACCACCTCCTACATAGTACATGCCACGACCAGGTGCATTAAAATAAAAATGATTGCGCAACAATGTGGGTTAGGTTCTAAAGTTTGGGAGAGGGAAATTTATAAACCAAAGTATAGTGACAAGGGAACGTATGATCAAGAACCACACAAAAATATATTGATTCTTAAATTCAACTAACCTTAGTTAATTCAAATAACAATCCATAAGCATGCTTCATATTCGAGGAGTCGAAACAAAGAGAATGAACTTCATAGCAAGGAACAAAGACTTTGTTAACAAAAATTGTGGAGCCATTCGCCTTTCATAAACTTTTAAATAGAGTGGTAATACAGTCATAAGTTTTAATTCTTCGTTTTCATGATTTTAGTCATGAAAGAAGAATGAAAACAAAAACACTAGGAATAATCGAAAACTTACATTTGTCGTTTAAAAAATTGCTTATGAAGAACAAAAAAAATGTACAACCCCAGTTAGACAGCTACATAGATTAATATCTGATATAAAAAGTTTAAAAATATGTCGGGCTTCCAACATGATTGCCACACTAGAGGATGTGGTGGTCATTTTTATAGGTTGGAAACAACCCAAAATATTCTACGAGTTGGATACTTTTGGCTGACGTTAATCAAGGATTGCATTGAATCGGTCAAGAAGTGTCAGCCATGTCAGATCTTCTCTTGGAAGATGAGGGAACACCCCACTCCTATGTTTCATGTCATTACAGTTGGCTCCTTCACTAAGTGGGGGAATTGATTATACTACATGCCACCCGCCTTCAGCCAAGGGGAACCATTATATCATCATAGCAGTAGACTACTTCACTAAGTGGGTTGAAACTATGCCAACGTTCAAAGATGATGGCGAGACAACAACTCTCTTTTTGTTCAATCAAGTAATAGCAAGGTTCGACATCTCGAGGGAGATTGTCACTAACCATTGAAGTCACTTTCAAAACAAAATGATGTCCGAGTTAACATCAAAAATTGGGTTGAGGAAAGAGCATTCATCACCCTACTACCCACAAGCGAATGCTCAAGTGGAAGATGTGAATAAGTGCCTCAAGAGTATTCTGTAGTGAATGATCAATTCAGCCAAGTCAAATTGGCATTTGATGTTGTACTCAGCATTGTGGGCCTACCAAACATCTTTAAAGACTGCAACCAGTTTCTCACCTTTTCAACTTGTTTACGGGTTAGAAGCAGTCTTGCCAATAGAGTGCCAGATCCCATCTCCAAAGTTGGAAGTATAGTTATTTATAGACACTTCATCGCTTGAGGAACACTTATTATATCTTGAGTAATTCAATGAGCAAAGTCATGACGCATCCTTGGCTAATGAGGCTACCAAGAAAAAAATTAAGTGTCAATATGTTCGGTCCGTTCGTCGTCAGATGTTTTCCGAAGGTGACCTTGTTTTGTTCTATGACCAAGATAAGAATCCCCTGGGGAAAGGCAAGTTCAAACCCATGTGGTTTGGACCTTTCATCGTGAAGGAATTATTAAAGAAGGTCTCTTATCGTTTGTTTGAATTAAAAGGGAAATCTTTGGCAGAGGCTAGAAATGAGCTCTATCTCAAGAAGTATTACTCATAGGTGGGTCACCTTGGGTGACTTCTTCTACATATGTATAGTTATTATACAATTTAGTTTTTGTCTTTTTGTTTTATGGACGTGTTGTTTTTTATGTCATCTTTTTCACTATGGCATATGTGAAGGGAATCAGAGGTGTTCATTGGGTTCGCATACGGCACTAGCCGACAGACTCGAAGGCTTGCTTCTGCAGCTTGGGTTATCTTCACACCTCAAGTCCAATTGATATCTTCTAGAGGCATATATTTAAGTGATGCCATAAACAATGTCGTTGAGTACAACACAGTGATATATTTGCTTCATGACGCTTTTTCGCATGGTATCTCTCACCTCTGGGTCTACTTAGATGCACAGTTGGTTGTGTCCCAGTTAAATGGGGTTGATTGCATTTATGATCCTACTCTACACCAACGATTCCTTAGGGTACATCTCTTATAACGAAGCTTTGATTACATTACCTATATCCATGTTCCTAGGATATTGAATCAAATCATAGATACTCTAGCTAATCATGTATTAGATTGGCATATTGCACATACATAAGAAAAATCGCATACATACACATATAAATACATTTGTAAATAAATGTAACCCATAAGACATACAAGATGTAAATATGCATATATATATCAAAAGTATCAGAGTACACAGGTGGGCGCAAGGCCCTAAAAAATATGTCCAGTATACATCATAGGGCTTATGCCCTCAAAAATATATAAAAAGTGGTTCATCCTAAGCTAAGGGCAGGGCCTGTTGGCCCTTCCATAGTGAACCAAGACGTTTTCCAAAAACCAGAAGAGTTGGACCCAGTTCTGAGGCACCCCAACTATGTGAGGTTTCATCGATGGTGGGAGATCCTTAATCTTTTCCATAGGGGCTGCGCAATTGATCACGGTGAGGTTCCTCTCCACCTGTCTCAAAAATCTATCGAACTCTCCAGCTGGAGGTCCCCCTACTACTATTGCTACTGTTGTTGGTCTAACGGCTATGAGTGGTACTGCCTCTGGTCGAGGACACTTCCTGGTCCTCGAGAAGTCTTTTGGATGAGCTGGTCCCACATATGTACATAAATGGATACATAGTTGTGATTCCCATAAAAATGATATATATATATATAAAAACAAACAAAAATTAAATAACATTAAAAAAAAATCTACCTATCTCTCCTCGTTCTGCTCTGGGAGGTATGGGCATACCTGGGTCCCTGGAAAAATTGATCCTAGCATAGGGGTAGTCCTTTATCGCTGGAATCAGTCATGCCTACCAGTCAAAAAAGGTATCATCGAAGGCCTCTATCATCCTTCATCCCCCCTGGCGTGATAACAACTCTGCCCATATACACACTGATGGGAGTGAGGCCTTATGTCGTCGCATTGTCTCTCATGGACTAAGAATGGGTAATCTCTCTAAGAAAAATGAGCACAGAATGGTCCCAAACCCAAATTTCTTGTTGTTCCTCCCATGACCCTCGGTGAGTTGTCTCTTCATTAGGTCTAGCATGGTCATTCTCTAGTCGAATATCTGTGCATTCAAGCACTGCACTGCACAATGCATATATGCCTGGGAGGCCTTATGTAAGAAGGGATGATTTAAAGGATGGAAATTTATTTTAAAATGTAGAAACCTTGGTGAATATTACTAATCCTTCATATGTCAATTACAAATGTTTGGCGATATTTTTTTTTAAATGTTCAAATTTATAGGTTTTTTATATATTTTTTATAAAATTTTGGCGATTTTTAAGGTAAAATAATTTTATCCTATAGAATTTGGGCGAATCATTTTTAAAATAGCGAATCTCGTTTTTGGAAAAACCATGGAAAATTAGCCCATGAGCAAAATTTAGCCCCTAAAATCATCCCTGGATATAAGGCCGCAGATCCAGTGATCTGCCCAATAAGTAGAACTATGACTTTCAATGATAGGTTGGTGATCTTGTTTATTACCACATGAAAACCTATTTTCTCAGTGTTGGCCTCACAATGTGTTGGCCTCACAATGTAGTTATGAGGCCCGGGCGGAAAAGCACGCAGGTTGATTGGTTCACCTCTCCTCAAGAGGCTAGTTAAGAAGTAAATAAATTCAGTTGTTGGAGTCAATGACTTCCCCTCAAGCATAAATGCCTCAGTGTTGAGGTGCCAATAATCTACCAAGGCATTCAACAACTTGGGTTGTGCCCTCATGAATGAAAACCGGTAGAACTTCCAAAAATCGCATTGCCTCAATGCAGCTATAGTTGCAGGGTCATCATCGACTAACATATCAATTTCTTCATGCTCTCTCTCTCTCCAATGTACATACATCCTGCAAAATGACAATTTCAAAGGGGAGTTAAGTCATGTATTTTCAATATTTTCAAAGCTCTTGATGGTGTACTGATGCAGCCCCCCTACTCCCTCGTAGGGCTACACGACCTCCCGGTCTCGGATCTCTCATTCTCGAGTCAAAGGAATGTATGGAAGCTTAAAACTCCCCCTTTGTATCTAAACACAGCCCCCCTCGGCTTCTTGGTGCAGGTTTGATAGCAACCCATGACCTTCCCCTTTCGCTCTGTGCAAAAACTCAGAATGTCGACATTATCTCCCTTTTGGTTAAGACCTCACTTGATATGACCTTGGGCTATAAACACGTGATTGCAGACATGGTCATAAGAGGTCTGGAGTTAAACCACTTTTGGGCCCGCAATTCTTCTACAACCTCCACGCGTCCCCTTGGTGAAACAACGGTTGAAATTGTGGTCCGCTTTCGATTCCTTAACCTCCTTGCAACTTCTATTCCCACAATGACATGGTATCGTTAATCTCGTGATCTTGACAATAACGTCCAAATCAACACTTCAAATCTACACCCTTCTTATCTACAGACCATATCTACTTCCTCTAAACCAACGGTCAAGGCTCTCTTCGCAATTCCAGACTCCGGGAGTTTGAAATATCAAATTTGGCTTCCTTTCGTACTTCACTTCTCCATAATTAGAGATCTACGGACACCTGTCCCGTAAATAAATGGCTTGGTCCTCAACTAGGTGTTTGACCCTTCAACCTAGATCAATGGTAAAATGATCCCTTCTCGATCGATAGTCAAGATTTTCTCCTGATCTCTGGACTTCTGAGATTTCAAATCTCAAACCTCTTTTTCCAAATGAATTTGACCCACAGTCTAATATCCACTAATGTGTGTCCCTCTTGATCCAATGATCGAGTGTTACTTTTGGATTTGACCTAGAGTTAATAGATTTCCATAACGTCTACTCCGAATCCAATGGTCCAGATCGTATTCTGGGACTTAGGGTCTTCGTGCTCTGATGATCTCAATTCTCAAACTGAAAATCCACTTTGTCTTTCCCCTAGAGTACGAGATCTATTGGCAAGTGTCTCCTCCCAGATCAACGACTCATGGCTTTTTGTCTCTCCATGCTTCGGGAGTTTCAAGTTTCAAACTTGACTCATTATGAACTCGTGATATCTGATGGCTCACACTTGATCAATCGAATGACTGAGATTCCACCTCGGCGTTCCGAGACTCTAGACTTAAGGAATCTCAAGTTTCAAAACACTCTCCCTCTTGAGCTTACAAAAACCAACGAATGTGATTCCTCCTGGTGATCTGATGACTAGTCTTCGACTCCAGTGATCTGACAGTTCAGATCTATCCCACTGATCAAATGATCAATATTTTACTCTAGGGTTCCGGACTCCGAGAATCTCAAGCTTCAACTCCAATAAATTCTCTCTCCTTTGTACACAAAGTTCTAAAACTCATGCACTTCCTTCTGATCTGACGATTTTTTATCTTCTTCCATATGATCTGATGATCACGATCATTCTTCCTCTTGAGCTTTTGATATCTCTCCACCTTGGAAGATTTATCCTCTTTCAAAGGTTCCAAACATTTGTTCTCCTGACGAATCCATCTCCAACACTCGTGAAAAGTGTTATCTCTTCTAAGCTTCTATCCTTGAAATGATTTCTATCTCCCATGCACACTTTGCATTCTCAGGATTTCGAGTAACTGAGTTCAAGGGATTATCGTGAAAAGAAAATGCTTCTCGCCCACCTGCCGTTATTCTGTGTTGGTTCCTCGAAGCTTGTTGACCTCTTGATGTTGTGCACACCTTGCACCTGGTCTAAGTTTCTCTTATTCTCTTTGAACTTCTTTGAGTCAATACGAGACCCAGTCGATGCACTCCTTGCATACAGTATCAAAAGAGAAACGATTGAAATTCAACCAACTTCGTTACAAAATCATACAAATAATCTCTTGAAAAACTCATACATGAACGAATTGTAACTAATCATACACACATAATAACACTCACTCAATCACAGATGAAATGAACACAGTCCAAGGATTTGGGATTTTTTTTCTTCTATTCTATTCATTCATGAAAAACAAACATAATGTTTCTGCTACTCTACTCTTCTCTACTGATCTCTTTATTTTGTCTATCTGTTACAATACAATACTGAAAAACTATCTAAGAACCAGCTCCACAAGCTCTCTGGTTCTGTTCTAACATCTATCATTTCAAATTCAAAGCTATTACCTACTTTGTCCTATTATAATAACTACTAGTTATTTCCAGATAGAGTTGACACTCAATATCTGCAATTTATTACAGTCCTTCAAGACTTTACAAACAAGTTACATTTTAAAATGTTGTTTATAAAAATATCTCAACAACCGATTAGATTTTGAGTTAAATGCTTGATTTGAAACTTTTCCATTGTTGAAATGTCATTCATCTGCCTCCACGAGTGCACATTTGAAGGAGATTCTTCTGCATCATACTCCTCTTCTTAAAAAAATTCATGGACTCCTGTCCATGAGCTCCTGCACTATCTTTCCAGTCTTCAAAATATCAAGTTTTGTGACCCAACTTGCATTTTCCATTGGATGATATTTCCACTTCACTAAGTACTCAGGATACGTCTTCCTCCTGGTTTTCTTTCCATTCCTTTGTTCAATAATTTTCTCCATCTGAGGTTTTTCTGTTGTGGGAAATTGCTCTTTCCATTGAATTTATTTCTGATCATCTGATTCTACTTATTCATATATCATGTAAGGATAGAGGTCTGCAACATTGAATATCGACGATATCCCAATATTTCTAGCAATTCAGTCTCATAAGCATTGGCTGCAAATTTTCTGAGAATCCTGCATGGTCCTATCTTTTTCGTTTTTAACTTGTCGTACACTCCCCTTGGAAACCTTTGTTTTCTAAAATTATATAAAACTTCATCTCCAATTTCTAATTGAACTTCTCTCCTCTTTTGATCAACTATGCTCTTGTATTTCTGAATGTTGTCCTATAGATGTTCTATGACTCTGTCATGGAGTTTATGCATTTTTGTTGCAAAATCCTCTGCTATAACACTTCTAAATTCATTTTGATTCAAATATCTAAACTATGTAATCCCTCTTGGATGTATACCATACACAATTTAAAATGGACTTTTTCCTATGCTCCTGTTCATTGAATTATTGAATGCAAATTCTTCTTGTGCCAGAATCTGATCCCATTATCGACCTTGCTTAGTGACTAAACTTCTCAATAATATTCTGAGACTTATGTTTACTACTTTAGTATGTCCATTTGTCTGAGGGTGATATGTTGAACTAAAGGATAAGTTAATCCGTAGCCTTTTCCATAGAGTCCTCCAAAAGTGTCCTACAAATTTGGTGTCCCTGTCTGAAACTATGCTCCTTGGCAATCCATGTAGTCTTACTACTTCTCTGAAAAACAAATTGGCAATGTGTGTGGCATCACTTGTCTTCTGGCATGGTATGAAATGTTCCAGTTTTGAGAATATGTCTACCACAACAAATATGGAATCACTCCCTTTTTGAGTTCTAGGCAATCCCAAAACAAAATCCATATTGATTGCATCCCACAACCTTTCTGGAATTGGTAATGGTTGATACAAAAAAGTGTTATCTTGTCTTCCTCTTGCATATTGAAAAATTATTCATTTGTTCAAAAACATTTTCACTTATTCTCTCATTCTCGACCAATAATACGAATTGCTCAGTTGTCCAAATGTCCTATCATGAGCAAAGTGTCCAGCTAAACCTCCACTATGTTTCTCTTTCAGTAGGTTGTCTCTCATTGAGAATTTCAGAATGCATAATTGTCTCCCTTTGAACAATAATCCATCTTGGATCAAATATTCAATCCATAGGCTTTTGTCTCCCAATAAATGATTCTTGCATGCCTCATAAGCTTCTTTGAAATCTACATCTTCTTTATAAATATCCTTGAGGTGTTCAAACCCCAAGGTATCCACCTGGATTTCCTGTACAATCAAACTCCTCCTTCTCAAAGCATATGCAACTTTGTTAGTAGTTCCAACAATGTGTTTAATAACAAAAGTAAAATTATGCATAAATTCTACCCATTTTGCATGTTTTTGATTCAACTTTTCTTGCCTAGTAATAAACTCCAAAACATGATTATCACTCTACAAGACAAATTATTTAGGGATTAGATAATGTCTCCATTTTTTCAAAGATTGAATCACTGCATAAAATTCCTTGTCATACATGGAATACTTTTTCTTGACATCATTCATTTTCTCACTGAAATAAGCAACTGGCCTATTGTCCTAACTCAATACTACTCCAATAGCTAATCCACTTGCGTCACATCTCACCTAAAATGTTTTTCCAAAATATAGTAACACCAGAATTGGCTGCTCTGTGATTTTCTCCTTCAACACTTTGAAACATTTTTCAGCTTCCTTTGTCCAACTGAAGGAATTGTGTTTCTTCTTCACAATGTCCAACATGGGTGCACATATGCCACTGAAATTTCTAATAAATTTTCTATAAAAACTCGCTAACACATGAAAACTTCTTAACTCAAATATTATGTTCGGCGAAGGACATTCTCTGATCGCTCTCACGTTTTCTGGGTCCATCTTCAATTCATTTGAAGAGATTACAAAACCCAAATATATGAGCTCCTTCTTCATAAAAGAGCTCTTCTTCATATTTATCAACAATTTCTCTTGATGCAACCTTTCCATCACTGATGTCAAATGTCTTAAGTGTTCCTCCTTTGTCTTGCTGAATATTAGTATGTCATCCATATATACTATGAAAAAATTTCCTATAAAGTCTTTCAACACTTCATTCATTAACCTCTTAAATGTGCTTGGTGCATTTTTCAATCCAAACAGCATGACCAACCATTCAAACAATCCTTCATTTGTCTTGAATGTTTTTTTCCATTCATATCCCTCTCTCATTCTTATTTGATGATATCCTCTCTTCAAGTCTATCTTGGAAAAATAGTTTGCTCCACTCAAACAGTCCATCAAATCATCCATCCTCGGTAAATGGAATCTATATCTAATGGTTATCTTGTTGACGGCTTGGGAATCTGTACACATCCTCCATCCCCAATATTTCTTTGGACTTAATACAATCAGTATTGCACATGGGCTTAGGCTTTCCCTGACTAACGCTTTATCCAACAACTCCTGGACTTGATTTTTTACTTCCTCATTATCTCTAGGTGTCAACCTATAAGATTCTTTGTTTGGTAAACTAGCTCTTGGAATAAGTTCAATATGATGGCTTATACTCTTGATGGGTGGCAATGAGTGTGGTAACCACGAATATATCAACAAAGTTTTCTAATAGTTCTTGGATTTCTATAGGAAAATATTCTACAGAAGTATTCGTAAAGATAACTCTAGGCTTCCTCACTATAGAAAATTGCATTTCTTTCTCCTTATTGACTTCATTCAAGAGCTCCTTACCACTCATGAGAAGTATGTTTGAACTCGATTCTATATTTTTCTCTTTGTCTTCTATGGGTAACAACATATGTGTTCTACCATTTTTCTCTAGGGTATAGGTATTCTTCCTTCCATGATGAATAACATTTCGGTCATACTACCATGGCATCCCTAATAAAATATGAAAAACACCCATAGGAATTACATTGCACAATATTTCATCCCTATAACCTTCTATTTTAAATTCAACTTGGCATTATTGGATTACCATGACTTGATGTCCTTTCTGCAACCACGATACCTTGTATGGATTTGGATGTGAAGTTGTCTTTATATCTAGCTTCTCCACCATATCAGTGGATACTATATTCTCAGTGCTCCCACTGTCTATGATCACCTTGCAAACTTTGTCTTTCGACTTGCAAGCAGGTCTGAATAGGCTTGTTCGCTAAACTGGTTCCTCTGGTTCCTTTTCTGGTGTAAGAATGATCTTCCTCATCATGAGGTTTCTTCCTCCTTCTATTGATTCTTCTTCCACATGTTTCTATGATTCAATAATGTGTGCTTATCCACCTTCTCTCTTTATGTCGAGACATTCCCAAGATTTGTGTCCTTCTTTTCCATAGGTATAACATTTAACCACGCCTCCTCTGGCTCTTCCTCTTCCTCTACCTATGGAAAAATAAATTCTTCCTCCATGCTTTCCTTCTTTAGAACTTCCACCCTTCTCATGGTGACTATTTTATTTGTCATCTTCAAGCTTCGACTTTTGGAACTTCTCTTTGTTGGTTCCCTTGCCTCTGCTTCATTGTCTTTGCTTCCTGGCCAATTTTTATTCAGCTTTCAAGGATACTTGATAAGCATCCTCAAATTGAATGACATAGATCATGTTGATCTCCTCTTGGATTTCATATCTCAGCTCACTGATGTATCTAGTTATCCTCTCATATTCATTCTCTTTCTATCCAACTCTGATGTTTAGTCAGTAAAATTCTCTAATGTACTCTTTCACTGATAAACCCCTCTATTTAAAGTTCTACAACCTTCTGTAAAGATTGATTTTGTAATCCTTTGGGATAAATTTGGCTTTCAACTTAGCTACCATCCTATCCCTGTTTTTAATTTTCTTCTTACCATTTCTCCTGTGTTTGGCTTGTAGTTCATCCCACCATAACGTTGCATGACCTTTCAGTCTTGTCACTGCATTCTTCACCATCTTGTCTTCTTCGATATCTTCGTAATCAAAGTATTTGTCCATAGTACGTACCCAATCTAACAATTATTCAACTTCCAAATTGGCTTCGTACATAGGTACCTCTATTCTTCCTCTGGCTCCTATCTTTGAAACAACTTTTATCAAGCGATCTTGTGCAACATCCTCTGCTACATTTTCTTCACCCTCTTCTTCTTATTCGCTCTCAGCTTCACTGACATGACTAGCGTCTGGTTCTCTTCTCTATGTTGTCTCCATGGCATCCAATCTCATTCGGAGTTGCCTCATTTCTTATTCCATTTCTACATTCTCTCTGTGCCTTCTGGGTGGCATGATTTTCACTGTGTTACCTACAAATAGGAATCAAATTCTTGATACCATGATTGATACCAACTTCCCTCCTTTCTCCTTTTTTCTTCTCTTCGCAAACAGACTCAAAATCAACTTTGATACCACCTGATGTAGCCTCCCTACTCCCCCATAGGGATGTGCGACCTCCTGGTCTTGGATCTCTGATTCTCGAGTCAAAAGACTCTCTATAAAATTAAATGTCCTCCTTTTTATCTAAACAAAATCCCCCTTGACTTCTTGGTGCAGGTCTAACAACAACCCACAACCTTCCCCTTTCGCTCTATGCGAAAGCTCAGAATGTTGGCATCAGATCGCTTTCAAATAAGCCCTCACCTGATATGACCTAGGGCTATGATCACATGATTGCGGGTGCAGTCATAAGCAGTTTGGATTTATACCACTCTTGGGCCCACAATGCTCCTACGACCTCCGCGGGTCCCCTTGTCAAAATCACGGTTCAAATTGTGGCCCACCTTCGATTCCTCAACATCCTTGCAAATTTTGTCCCCACAATGAAACATGATCATCGATATCACAATCTTGATGATAGAGTCCAAATCAATTCTTCAAATCTATGCCCTTCTTTTATACGAACTAGATCTACTTCCTCTAAATCAATGGTCGAGGCTCTCTTCACAATTTCGGACTTCAAGATTTTGAGATCTCTAACTTGACATCCTTCCGTACTTCAGTTCTCCAAAATTGGTGATCTACGAACACTTGTCCCATAAATCAGTGGCCCGGACTTCACTTGGGTGTTTGACCTTTCAACCTAGATCAACAGTCCAACGACCCCTTCTCGACTGATGGTCGATATTTCCTTCGAAGATTCAGACTTTTGAGATTTCAAATCTCAAACCTCTTTTTCCAAATGACTTTTACCTGGAGTCTAATATCCATTAACATGTGTCCCTCCTGATCCAACGATCAAGGGTTACTTTCGGAGTTTACCTGGAGTTAACATATTTGTGCCACATCTACTCCAAATCCAACATTCCACATCTTATTTCGAGACTTTGGGTCTTCACGCTCTGAGGCTCTCAATTCTCAAACTGAAAATCTACTTTGGCTTTTCCCCAGAGTATGAGATCTATTGACAAGTGTCTCCTCCCAAATCAACGACTCATGACTCTTCATCTCTCCACTCTTAGAAAGTTTCAAGTCTCAAACATGACCCCTTATGAACTCACGATATCTGACGTCTCACGCTTGATCAGTCGAATCACTGATATTCCACCTCGGCATTCCGGGAATGTGGACTTTGAGAATCTCAAATTTCAAACCACTCCCCCTCCTCATCTTACAACAACCAACGGATATGATTTCTCCTGGCATTCTCACTCTTGGTCTTCACCTCCAGTGATCTGATGGTTCATATCTATCCTGCTGATTGGATGGTCGATATTCTATTCCAGGGTTTTGTACTCCGAGAATCTCAAGCTTCAACTTTGATAACTTCTCTCTCCTCTATATGAGAAGTCATAAAACTCATGAACCTCCTTCTAATCTGATGATTGTCGATCTTCTTCCCTATGATACAACGATCATTGTCGTTCTTCCTCCTCATCTTCTGATATCTCTCCTCCTTAGAAGAATTATCCTCTTTCAAAGGTTCCAAACCTTTGTTCTCCCAACTAATCTGTCTCTAGGATCTCGTCAACAATCGTGAAAAGTGTTATCTATTCCGAGCTTCTATCATTGAAAGGATTTCGATCTACCATGCACACTTTTCATTCTCGTGATTTTGAATAATTCAGTTCGAAGTATTTTATTGAAAAGAAAATGCTTCTCGCCCACCTAGCGTTCTTCTGTGCTGGTTCTTTGAAGCTTGTTGACTTCTTGACGTTGTTCAAACCTTGCACCTGGTTTGAGTTTCTCTAATTCTCTTTGAACTTCTATGATTCAATCTGAGACTCAGTCGATGCACTCCTTGCATTTGAGATGCACACCTTGCATACAAGTATTAGAAGAGAAACGATTGAAACTCAACCAACTTCGTCATGAACTCATACAGTGAATCTCTCAAAAAACTCATACATGAACGAATTGTAATAAATCATACATACAGAATAATATTCACTCAATCATACATGAAATGAAAACGGTCCAAGGATTTGGGACAATTTCTGTCTGTTCTATTCATTCATGAAAAAAAAAATACATAGTGTTTCTGCTACTCTACTTTTCTCTATTGATCTCTCTATTATGTCTATCTGTTACAATAAAATACTGAAAAACTATCTAAGGACCGGCTCCACGAGCTCTCTCATCCTATTCTGAAATCTATCATTTCAAATTCAAATATATTACCTACTCTGTCCTATTATAATAACTACTAGTTATTGCCATATAGAGTTGACGCTCCATATATGCAATTTCTTATAGTCCTTCAAGACTTTACAAACAAGTTACATTTTAAAATGTTGTTTACAAAAATGTTTCCAAAACCGATTAAATTATGAGTTAAATGCTTGATTTGAAACTCTACCATTGCTGAGATGTCATTCATCTGCCTCCAGGCGTGCACTGTTGACTTTGAAGGCGATGCTCCTACATCATGTATGTGGGATTTATTGGGAACAATCAAATATGCACGCGGGAATATTGTTTTTTGCCCGCGGGCATACACAAGTTGTCCCTGGATAGCCCACGTACATGTAGGTATGCCCCTTTTTAGGAGTGTGTTCCCCCCCAACAACCAAAATAAAAGAAAAAAGGAAGTATTGAAATGCAAGGGGGGTTGATTTATACTTACCTGGTCTGAGCGGAACTTCATTTCATCCTCTGAAGCTCCTGGAATCAACTGTTTTAGCAAAGGGGTGTTTTTGGATTTTTGGTCAAATATCAATTTGCAATGGTGATAATGAGCTGGCAACTTCTATTTATAGACTTTCTTGTCCCTTTTTGTCATTTTTTGGACCCTTTTGTCATTTTTCTGGCTTGAAAATCATTTAAAGTGGTTCTTGAGTTTCTGTTTGGATGTTACGATACACTTCACTTTTGGTTTGGAAAACTTTTGGGAGCTGGATCACCTTTTAAAGATTCTTTGGTAAAAGTCATTTTTCCAACTTTTTCCATTTAAGTTAGGATTCCACCTCCACTTTTTGCATCTCGTTGTCTTTTCCTCTTTTCCACAGGATCGATCCCATCGAATTGCGACACAAAACCATCATTGATTCTTTATAAGTGTAGTAATTTAGTGGTAGAGCCTACCTCTATATGGATGCCCTAGGTAGATCCTGGTTGCATTTTGGTGGCATGTCGTCATTAATGACTTTAGGCTCAGGAGTCCTTGTTAATCTCTTTTCAGGCTCCCTAAAATTGAAAATATAGTCGACTGACCTTGTTCTTTAACACTTGTTAAACTGGTGCATAAGAACGTCCTCTAAGGAGTCCATAATTAAGATCTTTTCAGACTCCTTAAAATTGAAAAGATCGTCGAGTGGCCTTGTTCTTTCACACTTGTTAATTGGTTCAGAAAAACATCTACTAGCATGAGTTTACCCCTTTTTTCTTCCTGTAGATCAAGGAGAAAAAAGGTACACCTCTGGATATTCATCTCAATGGGATATTTCTCCTCAACAAATTTCACTTTTTCGAGCTAAGGAGACTAAATCTAGAAAAGGAAGCAAGTCCATAGTTAATCTCTTTTCAGACTCCTTAAAATTGAAAAGATTGTCGAGTGATATTGTCTTTATCACACGCGTTAAAATGGTTTTGAATAGATCTCTTTTTGGTTCTATTTTACCCTTTTTTTGAAATGAATAGACTACCTTTGAAAAAGGTACCCCAGTGGAGTCTTATTTTACACTTTTTCAGACTCTCTAAAATGAAAAACCACTGAGCTTACCTTCTCTGGTCTCGTTTAAAATTACATTAGAGGGCATTATCATTGTGTCCTATTAATCACATTTTCATCTCTACGTCTTTGGCCTAATGTCGGTTCCATGTTGATCTCAACTGAACCTTTGAAGTATACCTTATACACAAGCCTTGTAGCACTTTGCCTTTGCATCTTGACACCTTGACCCATGGAGGAATTTTCCCGAGTGTCCTTTCCCTCCACATGTCTCCTTTCTCTGAGCATTAGTGTGTTCCTTGCACTTGGAACTAGTATGATTGCGACACTCATTCCTCCTTTGTAACGTAGAATTCTTTTATTCTTTTTCAATCTTTCCAAAATTATTGAAAAAGAAAAAAAATCAAATATACCCCAACAAGACGATGGGAAATGCATTTTCTTTTTATGGAAGCACAATGAGTCGCCCTTGGAAAAATTACATCCTTTCGTTTGTCATCAAGCATTGGGATTTAATATGAACTTAGGAAGTTATTCTTGCTACATATAGTTGTGTCCTCCTCCATTTGGTTATCCTTCCAAACACTTGGAGATTTTGCGTTGCCTCCTGCATCGTGAACTTATGTCAAAGTCATGCTACCTAATTCTAATCATCTATCGTGCTATTTTCCAAGGGAATTTTTACCCAACTTGAGTCAGCCTCTATATAGTTTGTCTCTTTCCCTCATGCTCAACCATCCTGAAAGTCCAATCAAGTCTTTGCTCGAAATCATTGAAGTTCTATGCCTGATCACCGAGATCCTCTTGTCTGTTCCCCGATGAGTTGTCGAATACCTCTGGGTAGTGAATTTGTACACTCACATTACACTCCTACCCAAGTTTTGAAGATCTTTAAGTTGTTGCTTGAGCTCTGAAGGACTCATCTCCATCCATCATGCGTCATTGGCTTCTTGAAGATGGATACTTTACATGTATATCTTTGATTTTGAGATGTAGATATGTTGTGTATTTCTCGCGGCTACACTTTATATAGTTATATGACATGGATATGCAGTGTATTTGATTGGAAGCCATGATTTATTTCATCTCAATCATGGGTATGCCTGCCTTGATGAGACAATTATTATTTTTGCAGATGGCACCTCTCGAAATCTGGTCCTGGGCTTACTCGCTTCATACGTTGGTGAAGATTTATAATGTATTTCAGACATCATATGTTCTTATAACCTCACACATTAGGGGGCATCTGTTATAACCCTAAATATCACCATACATGCATACCTGGCATCAATCCATCTTACTTGCTATTTTTTCCAAACCATCACTGAGCAACTCTTATTCAAAACCACATTTTTGAAGATGTGCACACCCTGCGCCATTACTTCCCACGTACAAATGCTTCTTGCACCACTACAACTCGCGTGCGTACTCTATTTGCACCATTACAACCCACGTATACTCACAAATGTTGTAAAAATTAAAAAATTGCAAGGAATTTGTTGAGATTACGAGCTATTGGGTAGTTTCCCAACTGTCTCATTGCCTATAGCCTGTCACCCAAGTGAATAACCATCATTTTTTCATATAAAAAGAGTTTTTGGGGTTTCATTCCAAATATAAGCATAAGAACAATGAAACTCTGCCTATTTAACTTTCCCCCCTTGCCCCAAGAATTTGTAGCTACATTATGAGTTTTGAGCCATAATTCCCTATTCTTGCCTTTTCCTCATTCATAACCTTATGCCATTTCTCTAGAGAGAATTGTGAGAGGATAAATATACATGGACACACAGTTGGATCTTAATGAAGAGGATACTGGACTAGGTTCGAGGAGCAATCGTCGATCTCATTATAAGTAACTTTGTGAGATTAATAAAAAGGAATACTTTTTCTATCCCAGGTATGATGTGTTGAATCTTTATGTTTGATTTATATTTGATTATGACATATAAACTACTAATTCATATATAAGATGAATATTCGTACTTCTTTGTTTGTCTATTTATGAATATAGGTTGGCCTTGGGAGGAGATTTGTTGTCAAGGAACAACTGAACACAAAAGGATCAACATCGGACGCAGAGATTAAGGTAGAGTAACTGGATCTTTTTACCTTGTTCTTTATGCATGAATGTGGGGTGTATTTGGGGTATTTGTTAAAGAGTAGGAGACTTTAGACAGTTATCTCTACCTACATGTTGAACCCTAGTGTTTTCCATATGGGGGTTTTCCCACTATAGCCGGCCATAAATTTGGTGGCATAAAAAAATTATTTTCATGGTTGTAGATCCCAACACCCGATGAGTTTTTATCTTCACATAAATATTTTACAAACCTATGAATCAAGGTCATGTCTCAAAAATCTTGTAATGATTCTGCATATTTTTACCACACAATGTGACTTTAAAAATTCTACCTTCAAATCTTCATTTGTTATGGTGGATACTGAGATTACGTTTTCCTTTATGCCATGCACATACATCACATTTTGAATCTATTTTAAAAAAACATTTGGTAATGTCAAAGATAGATCACCACATCCTTTATATTGATGTGAGTGATCACCCCCAATATATATATTAGCACCATTATTTGTTTCATGATAATTTTAAAACCATTCCTTATTACAAGACATATGTATGGACACATAAGAATCAACATACCATGTATTTGATTCATTTGTTTCAATGGACAAGGTAGCATCTAAAATAACTAATCAGGTATTTTTGAAGTCATCATTCATTGTTTCTCCTCCATCTATCAAATGACTAGTATGCATTTTTTTCTATGTTTGGATTCATGATATTTCCCTCTATGGTAATCTCTAGCATGGTGTCCAGATTTTCCACAGTAAAAATGCCATGCCTTGTATTTTGACAGGTTCAACAAAATATGCATTCTCATGCCTTGTAAAAAGATACCAAGGAGCATCATCTCAGATAGGGATCATATTTCTTAGTGAATTTTGGACTATGTTGCGAGAGAAGATGAACACTAATTTGAAGAGGTCTACAACATTCCATCCACACATAGATGGGAAGACAAACTAGTCAACAAGAATTTGGTGCAACTTTTGAGGGGTTACAATCAGAAGCATCCCAAGACCTGTGATGACAATTTGATCTATATAAAACACTCTTATAAAAGAGTTATCCACACTTTTATTGGTAAGTCCCCTTTTGAAACTTGCTTTGGGTTATTTCCACCTTCACCCTTAGATCTCGTATATGGACAACAAGGAGGAGTGAGGGAGTACATCATAAGAGATGCAGTAAAGGAAAAACAAATTGTTGAGAAGATCAGGAAGACCCACTTGAAATTATAGGAGACAATGGAGAAGTCACTAGAAAATTTCAAGGATATACATGGCCAACACAGAATAGAGACAACATTTAAAATGGGAGAGAGGGGATAGTTACAACTGAATAAGGAAATACTACAGGGACCTGGTAAAAATATCAAGGCCTTGCGGTATGGTCCTTTTGATGTATTATAAAAGGTGGTAGATAATACCTACATACTCATTCTACCTCCATACATATGCATTTACTCAGTAGTGAATGTGGATAATATCAAAGTCTGTGAGCCCTCCATGTTGGATTAGGAGGAGGAGAAGGTCCTACCTTCCATAGAGGATTTAACACCAAATGCTTAGGAAGATTTGGAATAAGAAATAATTTTGCAAAATTGATCCAAAACTAGAAGACAAGGACATCATGAGATTTGGTAGATTAGCTTTATAGGACAACTTCCAGGCAAAGAAAAGTGGTACTCCAAGGAGAAGGTAGAGGAAAAATTTCCTCACCTCATTCAGTAAATATTTTGGGGATCAAAATCCTCCCTAAATGGGGAGGTATGATATGGATTGTATCATTATTTTATTTTTCATCTATATCACTAATGTTTGGGTGGAAAAATTGGAGGAATCAACTTGCAGGGCCATTTCGATGGCTCGCCCAAATTTGAAAATTTGGGTCCAAAAAAACGTAAAAAATCTTCCCAATCTATATTGATTCATCAAATGACTTTTTATTTGGTCCAAACCTTAATATGGAGAATATTATAAATTCTACAAATCTATACCTTTCGAACGACATAGAGAATTCGTCAATCAGTGTTCGTAGAGAAAGTTATGCCTCCTACAGGTTGACCAACCATATTGATCACCATGGTGCGAGTGGATTCCAAGTAAATCTCCATTACTTAGGCATGTGTGGATATATATGTAGTGTATTTTATAAGAACATTCTACAAGGTCCAAAACCTTATCACAATTGAAGGTTGAGGAAGTCAAAAACCTATCCCTAGATGTATATACGACTATCTTAAAAACCATGCCACTAAGAGGAGAAGGGGTTCCATTATTTTGAACAATATCTTGTTTCATAGCTGAGAAAAACATTTTAGTTGTATTTTGTGGGAATAACTAAGGAAGAGAGATTTTTTAGCAGCCATACCGACCACATGTCAAACAAAACTCCACAAAGAGTGCCTCTTTCTTTGTACTTCCATCATTTCTTTACCGGAGTAAAGTAAGAAGAGAAATATCACCTTCTAGATGGGTTTTCTTTCGTATTGGGTTTCTTGGGTCATATATTTTGTTTATTTGTGGATGGTGTGAATTTGTTTTACTATAATCTATTTTTCAACATTTTATCTATTTTATCAGTAACTAAATATTCTCGAGATCGAAAGGAAATTAACCTTAATGGTAAAGGTTTCAGTATTTTATTATATCTTTTGTGACAAACTGTTCCAGTGGAATATCGACAACGATTTACAGATCATTTTAATGTGCACTCCTTGTATATACCATTCCAACCAGGTACGTAGCGCCCCAAATGGAGATCATATGCAAAATTTATTCCCTCAGGAAGTTGATATATCAACTACCCCCATCAAGGCCCACAAACCTTCTGGTGTTTCATCTTTTGGGGTTAGGGTTTCGGTATTTATGGTTTTCACATTTCTACTTTATGTTTTAAAGGCCTTTGGAGCCTCTTTGTAATAAGATTCTTGTGAATGAGCATAACCGACACATCTCTCTTTAGAGATAAGATGCTACAATTCTAGATAGCTAGTGTGTTTTGAATTTTACTATATTTTTTGTTTCATACAATCAATACTAGAATATAAGTTTTAATGTATTACTGTGTTCCTTTCAATATCTTTTTGTATCTCCTTATTATATCTATGTTATATTTCTACCTTCCTTTCATTCTCAAATTAATATGGATCAACATGAGTCCTTCGTTGATTATAAAACATCCTTTATGTTCCATAATCAATTCCTCATGATGGAACATTCATCACTTATCTTTTCTCTGGTATAATTAGTGAATTTCCTCTCACATTTCCCATATGACATTGGTATTAATCCTCCATGTTTGTAAAAATCCATCGTGAGAAATGGCGCAGTCGCACCCTCGGGCACGTCCGCTCCCACAGGATCTTCTTCTTCTCGGCCCGAAGAACTCCAAGGCTCTTCTATTTCCCTATCGAGAAATATCTACCCACAGATTCTCTTCTCCTACGTTATCCCCCTTCCTTGACTTATAGAAGGATCGGGACTCGCGGCTTTGCAAGTTCTCTGTTGATCACTCGGCTCTCAAATCCCTGAGACCCGATGGTTTTAGTCAACGTTGACTTTCTCTCACCTTATCGGGACTTTTCTTATCGCATTTTTGCTACTCGCGATATCAAGGCCTTTGAATCATCGACTCTTGATACCTGATGCGTTGAATCTATGATGCGCACGTGTGAGATGTCTCTCAACTCCTCGACACTTCTTTCGGGGTATCGGACTTCGCGGGATCGCGAATCCTAACGCTAATATTTTGGGACTTCTCGCGGTGAGATCCTGATGACTTATGCCACCAGTCCTCCACTCGCCAACTTCGCTATGGCCCACACTGTCCTTCCACGGTCGGGATATCGCGTATCGCAATATCGCGACTTCTGCTGCAATGATTTGGAGTCTCAACTCACAAAATCCTGATAGGCGATTTTACGAAATAATCCAACGGCCCTAGCTGGCTTGGATCAACAGCTCTATCCATCCTAAGCTTAAACCTTTCGGAAATACATCATTGTATCCCCTCCCTGCACATCCACAAGATCCAACATCTCACGGTGATTCACGAATTCTCCTCTGGGAATTCCGACCGTCCGTTCCTCCCTTGTGCAATCCATGAAGTGACGAAGTGTCCTTCTATAGAACTCGTCCACTTGCTCACAAATCTACGACACTTCTTGCAAGCCTTCCAGGCACGACTTTTTCTATACCATCCTTCGACGAACTCGAAGGCCTATCCTTCCTGATCTTTTCTCACAACTTTCGAGTCCCTTCAGGAAACTCTTGCACACACTCCTTGCAGCAAATCTTCAACAACATCTAAGTGTTGAAGCTTCGACTCTGCGCACACCTGCAGCAACAGTCTTAATCCCCTTTTCTCAGAATCGCAACTATGAGTCTTAACTTGGCCTACACACTGCTTGCACGGCTCTTCTGCTCAACTGTACTTATGGGAACGTAGAACAAAATTTATTTCTATCTGAAGCCCTCAGTCAATGCACTCCTTGCGGACAAATTCAACTACACTCCTTGCAGGAATTCTCTGGTTCAAAATAGAGAAACAATTGAAACTAATTCCTTCTTCCTCTCAGATTTCTATTCAACCATGAAATCATATACACAACATATAAAAGCAAGTGTATAATAGGAAGCAAACATTCACGAGCATAGCATCAATACACAGAGAAACAACAAAAACCATGAATTTGAATCAAAGCTTTCTTCTATTAATTCAAATGTATGTACATGGGTGTTCTTCATACACCTCTCTGCTTGCTATTCTCTTCTTGAATGTTAATGCTTCTGCTAAGAGGTTATGTTACAATAATACAATGAGGGTGTCTATATCCATTTTCCCTCTTGGACTCTAGGCTATCAAATCTAGAATTAAATTCCTATCTACCAGCATTAACTATATTAAATGTCGACTATCTACCTAAGGACGAGAGCTATCTGCTCAAGGTCCATTTACAATGTACAAGTGCGCCTCATCTTAAATGATTCATTGAAGGTTTTCTCCACATTCTCAAAGTGTTTTCAAAAATTTTGCTGGCTTGTCCAGCTGTCCTCCACTTCCGCGCTGGCTTGCTTGATGCGCTGGCGATGCTCCTGCATCAAGAAACTACATACATCATAATTTTATTTAGTGATTTCATTCTTAAACTAGAAAGAATGTGGGGACTCTTTTGGAAACCATAGGGACAAAGTAATGTAGATAGCAAGGGAATCCTCCCCAAGGATGATAAACCCCTAAATATAACAACATCGGGCTTAGTCAACAACCATTCAATAGTGCCCTTAATTTCATTGTTTTTCATTTCCAATTATGTTAGTTAGTGGTTATTAATGTGTATGATGTAGTTTCATCTTTCCAACATTTCATTGTTTTTCATTTCCAATTATGTTACTTAGTAGTTATTGATGTGTATGATGTAGTTTCATCTTTCCAACATTTCATTGTTTTTCATTTCCAATTATGTTACTTAGTAGTTATTGATGTGTATGATGTAGTTTCATCTTTCCAACATTTGGGCTAGGTTCAAGACTTTTATATTCTTTATTTCATAAGCCTTGGGTTGTTTTCCTATTGAGTGAACTCATTGTATTACTATATAAATAAAATTTATCTAACATAACAAATTAATCTATTTTTCCTTGAATCTATTCAGATTTTTGTTTATCTTTGGATTTCTCTTATTCTTGGGTAAATTACTATCTTGGTCTATATGATTCATATCTTATCTAGAGTTTTTTTGGTTGTGAAATTCAAATATACATCAATTGAAGACATGGATCAAATGAAATATGCATGTATAAAGGCTATGTCAATCACAGTACTCGAATATATTTGTATATATTGATAAATATTCCATCAATGTCTACTCATTATGTATTATAACCAAGGATAAAGTTAGGGAGGATATGTAATGTAACTTGTGCATATTCATTAAATAATGATCTCTATTATGACCCAAATTTAGAAACACAATGGCTATTATACTTCTAAAGGTATTATTATGAAAACAGTATGGTTATTGGACAAAAAGAAATTATACAAGTGAGGTAGAAAATAAAATTAGTTATAATTCCCACAAGTGAGGTAGAAAATAAAATTAGTTATAATTCCCACAACATTTTTTAGAATTTCTACTATAACTCAAATGTGTAAATGACATATCCATTATACTTCAATTGTAACTAGATAAACTATGCTGTATATAATAGAGTTAAGAATAAATATCCCACTTGAAAAATATGGGAAAAAAATAATAATTTCCTATCTCTTTGCCTACCAAAAAAAAAATGATATGATACCACTTGTTATAATCCCTTTGATATTAAAATAAATATAAAACAGATATTCCCAAAAAGTATAAAAATGTTCAATACTATATATATTTATATTGAGGCCTTTATACCTTAACCAAAGTGTTGATGCTATCAGATAGTGGAAAATGCTTGATAGTCAAGATATATGAACATGCAATATTATGCATATCAAAATTTATTCTTACACGTGCTTTCTCATACAACGAATATGGATAAAGAAAAACATGAGGGTTTGTTTCTATTTCAACTTATTTTTTATATAGATTTATAGTTAACTTTTATGACATATGGTCATGATTTCTATAATTCCTAACCATAAGCATAATTTTATCAACTTTGAATTGGTTATAATACTTTGAATTGGTTAAAATATTCATATAAGAAATACACATGTTCAGGATGAGAATATTTAAAATTTTAATTATTTAAAAGTTAAAATGGATATGAATGTGTTCAAATTTCTAAGAATTAAAGATTAATATAGATATATATGTTTTACATTCATATTTTTATGATAAATATGTGAATGATGTGGATGTTTCTATCGTTTATATTTAGATGGATTTATTTAGATGGATTTATTGGATAAAGTAAACATTAATGTGAAAAACAAATTTACAAAGTTTTGATACAAGAAAAATAAAACAATATTATAGGATATTTCTTTTTTTAAATAAAAGATTCTTAATTTGGAAAATGAATAACTCATTGTAGGAAAACTAATTAAAAAGTTGTATATGAAGAGTTTGAGAATAAATAAAAAAACCCATAAAAACACTCAAAGGAGACGACCTAGAAAAGCATAATAATGAAATTTAAAAAAAAAGAAACAACCTTTACCATGATGAGAAACAATATTCATTAAAGTGAGTTTGTAAGCCTCAGTAAACCATTAAAGTGAGTTTGTAAGCCTCAGTAAAAGTACCCAATATAGAAGAACATGGAGAAATAAAACAAATGAGTCATAATCAATATAATTTTTGAATGAATGGAATTGAACCAAAGGACTAATTTTGTTAGGATGGATGCATGCTTTTCTTTTACATTAATTCACCATGTTCCTTGGAAGATCATATTATGGGAGTTATACATGTTTTAAGAATGAAATATGTGAAGGGAGATCAAATTTATAATATTGATGAAGACTAATAAATATTATGTAGCCATCCTAATGAATATTATGTAGCCATCCTAATGGAATAAGGAACAGTAAATACTTTTTGTGAACTTGATAATTAAGGTATGATGTTATTATAAGTCCTAATAAGTATTTGGTTTGGTGGGTGAGAATTTATGGAATTTAATAATGACTCATGCTTTGCATATGCCCTTTTGAATATTCATTATATATATATATGGCATGTTGTATTTGTATTTTGATAAGCATGCCACTACCTATGTTTTGATTCCTTCCACGAGAATAATTGATGTTTTTATCCATGTTTTATTTTCATATATTTATTGATTGATTATATTAAATTATTTATCATTTTATATTATATTTCTTATCTACAAACAATCCTAATACAAGTACAAGTTGTGGGTAAATCATTTGGAATTTATATTTTTGTGTTATAAGAATTAAATGTAGTGCATCTTATTTCACTTATCATTATATTATTCTATATATTTTCAATACGTTTCTTGGTAATTGATGTTTTTAGCCATAGTGTGTTCTCCATTCTCGTATATTTATTGATTTATTATGTTAAATTGTTTATTATTTTATATTATATTTTTTATCTATAAAGAATCTTAATAAAAGCAGTGGCTAGATCATTTGGAATTAATATTTTTTTGTTATAAGAATTTGGAATTAATATTTTTTTGTTATAAGAATTAAATGTAATGTATATTATTTTCATTGTTATTATATTATTTTACATATTCTCAACAAGTTGCTTGGAAGATATGGAATCTTTATTTTCAAAATACTTATGAATTATTTTGTACACATTCCACATATTTTCAATAAATTACTTGGAAGATATCACATCTTTTGTTTCAAAGATATTACATCCTTATTTTAAAAAATACTTATGAATTATTTTGTACACATTCCACATGTTTCCATTAAGTTGCTTGGAATATATCACATTCTTATTTTCAAAGATATCACATTCTTATTTTAAAAAATAGTTATGAATTATCTTGTACATTGAACACATATCTACAATAAATCTCATAAAGCTACCACTCTCCATTAATATGGAAAGTCCTCCTGCTAAACCCTTCATCTTGGGAATTTTTCATTGTATTTAGTAAAGACATGATGCAGGAGCATCACCAACAAAGCACACATGGAGAGACAACTTAGTGTCCTAGTGCTCCGTATGAATCATTTTTGAATCTTAAACATTGGCATTTCCTGCAGATATTTTTCAACGAATGATTAAAGAAGATCAAAATGCTTGGAAGTTGAATGATCGTGTGAGATCTGGGAGTTTCACTCTCAGAATTTAATGTAATGGTGCTTAAGTGGTATTTAGTTGTTAATTCGAGGATATAGGTAGTTAGAGGAAACCCTAGGAGCCCTATGGGATAAGTAAAGGTGTTTTATGATCGAATGAGGCTGATGCACATTAGTATTATTTCTATGATTTAGTTGTTGCTAAATTTTATCAGTTGTATCCATTTACATTTGCATGAATATAACATAGGGATATTGACCCAAATGCACAATAGTTTTATTACTTAAACGTTCTCTGTTATTGTGTATTTCCATGAATGCAAGAGTTATATTGTTGAATGTATAAATTTGTGAAGTATTAAGATAAGTTACAATCGTTTCTCTTCCTCAAACTTATGCAAGGAGTGAATTATTGTCCACAAGGAGTGTGTTGACAAGTTATTTTGACTCAAAGATCATAAGATGTAGCCTGGATATTTTATATGAAGAGTGTGCATATCATCCGCAAGGAGTGCATTGACACAACCCTTTGATTCAGAAACTCAGGAGGAGTAGCTTTAAGCATTGTTTGAGACAAAGTGCAGAAGACCTCACAACGTGTGCATAACTACCCGTACAAAAGCTAAGTCTTGAGTGAATATCTGCTGCAAGGAGTGCACAAGATCAAGAGTCGACTAAGTGTCAAAATATCAGGACGACGAAGAGAAAGGAGTGCGTAGTAATATTTCCTTTGAAGAAATATCTAAGTCTAAACGTTTTCAAAGATTTGAAGATCGCAAGGAGTGTGTCAGAGTCAATCTTAGGAGAGATAAAGTCAAAGATTTAACAAAAAGGGAGAGATCTGTTGAAGGCTGTGAACTGACGAGTGAGATCCCTTCGGAAGGAGTCAGAATCACTGATAGTCATTAGATATCAAGAAGGTGTGAGGAAGTAACACCTTGAAGTCCTTCGAACTTCACATATTTGAAGGTTTTCATTTGCGAAGGAGTAAAAATTTCTGAAGTTACAAAACCCGAAGTCCATCTCGACCATAGATCCATTCGAAGAAAGTGGGATCATTCCAAACCATCAGATCTGGGAGAAGTTATGTGGTAGTTAGCCATGAGTTCCTTCGAAAATTCACAAATCGGAGGATTCATAGTGTTGAAGAGTCAAAACTGTCGAAATCGTGAAGTTGCGAAGGGATCCTAGCCGTTGGATGTGAGGAGACACATGACAACATATTGGAGAGTCTAAAAAGTAGAGGTTCAAAATTTGTGTGGCGTGAGCATAGTTTCGCGGAGTCACGAAATCTGAAGCGAAGAACGATCATTGGATCGAGAGGAACACATGGAGGATATCTATGTGATTTGACCATTGGATGAAGAGGAACACATGTTGGAGATTCGTGTGATTCGAAGGAAAGATTTTTGGAAAAAAACATAGACGGAGGTTGTGATATTTCTAAAGTTTCGAAGCGCGGAGTCGCGAAGGATATCGTCATCGTTGGTTATCAGAGGAATAACGAACCATAGATAGGGTTCTGAGTATCTTCACTAGCTCGGAGTTCATATAAAAATAAATCTTCTACATCTAAAGAAATAGGAGTCTAAAGTCTGAAGCACCCATTAAGTCATACCTAAGGTCACTCAAGGAGAGGGGCTCGTGAAAAGGAGCTAGCGCCTGAATTTATATGTTTATAAAAGTGCTAAGGAAGGGGGTCATGGGTTCCATAAGAACTGTGCCTAAGGAGGAAAATGGAGGCCTGTGTGAATCTTTCCAGGGGCTATTGAAGGCCCAAAAGATCTAATTCATCTCCTTGATTTAAATATCCTTGACCGGGAGGTCGCAAATCCCTTAGGAGAGAAGGGAGGTATGTATCAAGTGGTATCAGAGATAAAAAGAAATCAAATTTGTACTTTGTGTGTGAGAAAAAGTAAGCACAATGCCACCAAGTAGACGTGTAGAGCCTCCTGTAACTAGTCACGTTATAGAGAGAGAAATGAGAGAGATTCATGTAAGGTTGGATGCAATGAAGACAACACAAAGGAGAGAAATTAATGTTACAAACATCAGTGATGTAGAAAGAGAAGAAATAGAAGTTGAAGAAGTTGTAGGAGAAGATTCTTTCAAGGAACACTTACTGAGAGCAGTTGTCAAATTGGGAGCAAGAGAAAATATAGACATACTGGTGTATGAAGGAAATCTAGATGCTGAGGAATTTCTTGATTAGATACGAGAAATTGATAAGTATTTTGACTATGAAGACGTTGATGAGGAAAAGAAGGTGAGGCATGCTGTCATGAGATTAAAATCACATGTAGTGCCATGGTGGGATGAATTTAAGTCCGACAGATGAAGAAAAGGTAGGCAACAGATTTAGAGTTGGGATAGAATGGTAGCCAAGTTGAAGGCTAAGTTCATACCAAAGGATTACCAGATAAAGTTGTTCAGGAAATTATATAACCTGAGACAGAAAGGAATGACAGTGAAGGAGTACACAAAAGAGTTCTACAAGATAAACATTAGGACTGGACAAAGGGAGAAATTTGAAGAGAAAGTTGCCAGGTACATACATAACATATGGTATGAGATCGAGGATGAAATTAGCGGGATGACAGTGAGGAAAGTGGAGAATTATTATCAGATTGCACTAAAGGAAGAAGACAAGTTGGCCAGAAAACAAAGCCAACGAAGCAGAGGAAGAAGTCCAAATAGAGGTAATGGAGTTACCCATGATAAGGCACAAAAGCCCAAGGGTGAGACTCAAAAAACACATAGTCACTCAGAAAGAGGAGTAAGTTCCCAAGGGAGACAAGATGGTGGAAGCAATTATTTTCCTAGAGGAAGAGGAAGAGGCAGAGGAGGAGAGGTAAGGTGTTATGCATGTGGATATATGGGACACATGTGTTGGGAATTTCCTAAGAAAAAGAAGGAAGGAAGAGAAACTCACATTTCAAAAGCGCAGAAGCTTAATGTTTAAGAAGAAGTTGCAGAGGATGGAATATCTTTGATGTTGAAGAAGGTCCTCTTGAAACCCAAGCGAGAGATTGAAAATCCAGTATGGAGGAACAATTTATTCAACACTGCTTGCAAGACTAAAGATAGAGTATGGAAAGTGATAATTGACAGTCGGAGCACTAATAACTTAGTATCCACATATATGGTGGAGAAATTGGAGTTGGAGACAACTGCACATCCAAAGCCATACAAAGTATCATGGTTTCATAAAGGACACTAGGTAATGGTCACTAAACAATGCCTTATTGAATTTAAAATAGAAGGATATAGAGATGATATTTTGTGTGATGTGATTCCCATGGATGTATGTCATGTTTTGTTTGGGAGACCATGGCAGTTTGACAGGAATGCCATTCACAATGGGAGACAAAATACTTACAATTTGGAAAATAATGGTAGAACACACATGATGCTTCCAGGAAACGAGAAGAAAGTAAAGGAAGAAGCCAACGCAAGCATACTTCTCATGAATGAGATGGAACTCTTGAGTGAAGTCAAGAAGGAACATGAGATGCAGTTTGATGTGGTGAGGAAACCGAGAGTTGTCCTTACAAGTAGTTATATGGATGATTTGCCTGAAGAAGTTTAGGAGTTGTTGGAGAATTTTGCTGACATATTAGTGGATGAACTACCTAATTCAATTCCACCCATATGAAGTATCAACCATCATATTGATTAGATACCAGGATCAATTATGTCGAGCAAAGAAACATACAAATTGACACCATAACAAGAGAATGAGGAGGTAAAGAGACAAGTACAAGATTTGTTAGACAAGGGATTGGTCAGAAAAATCTTGATTCCATGCACAATACCAACCATGTTGAGTCCAAAGAAGGATGGAGGATGGATAATGTGTATAGAATCGAGAGCCATAAACAAGATCACCATCAGGTACAAATTTCATTTTCCAAGGATGGATGAATTAATGGATTTTTTAAGTGGAGTGAACTATTTCTCAAAGATAGATTTGAAAAGTAGATATCACCATATAAGGATGAGAGAAAGTGATGAGTGGAAAAAAGCCTTCAAGACAATGAGGGGTTGTATGAATGGCTTATTATGACATTTGGCTTAACAAATTCCCCCAAGTACTTTTATGAGGATGATGAATGAGGTATTGAAATATTTCATTGGTAAGTTTGTGATTTTATATCTGGATGATATATTGGTCTTCAGTAAAACTGAGGAAGAGAATCTGAGGCACTTGACATTAGTAATGAAGAGTTTGCAGCAGGAGAAGCTGCTGATAAATGTAAAGAAATCATATTTAATGAAGACATAACTCATTTACTTGGGTTTTGTGATCTCTTCAAATGAATTGAAGATGGATCCAGAAAAGGTTAGAGAAATCAAAGAATGGCCATTGCCAAGAAGCATATTTGAGGTGAGAAGCTTCCATGGATTAGTGAGTTTCTATCATAAGTTCATTAGGAATTTCATTTGGATTAGTGCACAAATGATGGATATGGTGAAGAAAAGACACATGTCTTTCAAGTGGACGGAAGAGGTTGAGAAACATTTCAATATATTGAAGGAGAAGATAGTAGAACAATCGATTATGGTCTTGCCAGATTTCGGGAAAACATTTCAAGTAAGATGTGATGCAAGTGGAGTTGCAATCGGGGCCGCATTGAGCCAATATAAGAGGCATGTTGTGTATTTCAGTGATAATATGAATGCCACTAAAAGGAAGTATTCCACCTATGATAAATAGTTTTACGCCATAATTCAAGCCTTAAAGAAATGGAGGCAATACCTTGTTCCAAAGGAATTTTTTTTGTATAGTGATAATGAGGCTTTACAATTGATAACCAGATAGGAGAAGTTAAATGAGACACATGCTAAGTGTATAGAGTTTATGCAAATTTTCACTTTTGTCATTAAACACATTTCCGGTAATGCTAACAAAGTTGTTGATGCATTGAGCATGAGATGTTTGATTCTGTAGGAATTCCATGTGAAGACCTTAAGGTTTGAACACCTTAAGGAGATGTATTATGATGACCCAGATTTTAAGCAGTCATATGAAGCATGTGAGAATCCTGTGGTAAACGACATGATTCAGTGGAAATAGTACCTCATTCAAGATGGGTTGTTGTTTAAATGGTGCCAGTTGGGCATACCAAAATGATCGATGAGAGAGAATTTGTTGAAGGAAAATCATAGTGGAGGTCTAGCGAGACACTTAGGCCATGACAAAATGTTTGTAGAGTTGAACAATTCGTACTCTTGGCCATAAATGAAAGTAGACATGAAGAAGTTTGTGAACATATGCAAGATCTCTCAGTATGCCAAGGGAAAGAAGCATAACACTGGATTGTATCAAGAATTTCTTATTCCAGAGAGGCCTTGGGATGAAATAAGCATGGATTTTGTGTTGGGATTTCCAAGGAAACAAAGAGGAAGTGATTCCATATTTGTTGTAGTTGATAGATTCTCAAAGATGGCACACTTTATCCCATGCCAAAATACTAGTGATGCAATACACATTGCAAATTTGTTTTTCAAAGAAGTTGTGAGACTTCATGGATTTCCCAAAAGTATTGTCTCAGATAGGGACACTAAATTTGTTGCTCATTTATGGAGAACATTATGGAAGAATCCGGGGAAACAAATATCTTTTAGTTCAACATATCACCCTCAAACAGATGAACAGACCGAGGTGGTAAATCAGAGTTCAGGATATTTGCTGAGGATTTTGGTCACTGAACATCTTAGCCAGTGGGATCAAATTTTGTCACATACATATTTTTCATACAACAACTCAGTAAACCAAAGTACTAGAAAGATCCCATTTCAAATAATGTATGGAATGAATCCAAGAGTATTATCAGAATTGGGAGACCTGGAGCAGAGTGAATTCAGAAGCGCTAGAGTAGAAGACTTCACTACAGAAATGCAAAATATTCATAATCAAATCCAGGAGCAGTTGTAGAATAGTAACAAAGAGTGTAAACGCAGAGTTGATCATCATAGGAGAGAACTTAAATTTGAAGTAGGAGATCAAGTTTTTGTAAATATCAGGAAGGAGAGGTCCCCAAAAGGAACATATAACAAACTAAAGCTTAAGAATATAGGACCATGCAAGATCCTAAGAAAATTTGGTCACAATGGTTATCAGATAGAGCTGCCAGAGGATGTGGGTATATTGCCCATATTTAAAGTTTCATACCTGTATCCTTACAGGGAAGATGACACGAAAGAATCTGAAGATCAAAAAGAGATTCAATGGGAGCAGCATATTCTTGTAGCAGAAAAGCCACAGATGGAGAAGATCATTGATCAGAGTATTGGTAAGAAGACCAAGAGAAATATTTATTTGGAGTATTTGGTAAAGTGGAAAGGACACCCAATAGAAGATGTCAGTTGGGTAAATGATGTTGATATCCACAAGCACGGGAAGTCAGTGCATGAGCTCATGGATAGGAGACCATGAATTTTTGTCCAGGGGAGTATGATGCAGGACAATCATCAGTAAATCACATGTGGAAAGATAGATCAATGCCCTAGCACACCTTGTGAAAATTTTTGGAATGTTAAACGTTGGTGTTTCCTACAAATCTTTTTGAACGAATGATTAAAGAAGATCAAAATGCTTGGAAGTTAGAATGATCGCGTGAGATCTGGGAGTTTCACTCTCAGAATTTAATGTAACGGTTCTTAAGTTGTAGTTAGTTGTTACTTCGAGGAGATAGGTAGTCAGAGGAAACCCTAGGAGCCGTATGGGATAAGTAGAGGTGTTGTATGATCGAACGAGGCTGTTGCACATTAGTATTATTGCTATGATTTAGTTTTTTCTAAATTTAATTAGTTGTATAAATTTACGATTGAATGAATATAACATAGGGATATTGACCCAAATGCGCAGTAGTGTTATTTCTTAAATGTTCTTTGTTATTGTGTATTTCTATGAATGCAATATTTATATTGTTGAATGTATGAATCTGTGAAGTATTAAGATAAATTTTAATGGTTTCTCTTCCTTGAGCGTATGCAAGGAGTGCATTATTGTCTGCAAGGGGTGTGTTGAAAGGGTCTTTTGACTCAAAGCTTAGAAGCGATAGTGTGCAGATTTTATATGCAGAGTGTGCATATCGTCCGCAAAGAGTGCGTTGATAGCACCCTTTGACTCAGAAATTGAGGAGGAGGAGTTTTAAGCTTTGTTTGAGACAAAGTGTAGAATACCTTGCAACGTGTGTGGAGCCACCCATAAATAATCTAAATCTTGAGTGAAGATTTGTTGCAAGGAGTGCACAGGGTCAAGAATCGACTAAGTGTCAAAATATCAAGACTGCAAAGTGCAAGGATTGCATAGTAAGATTTCCTTTGAAGAAATCTCTAAGTCCGAACTTTTTCAAAGATTCCACTATCGCAAGGAGTGTGTCAGAGTCAAGCTCAGGAGAGATAGTGACAAAGATTCAACAGAAAGGGAGAGATCTATTGAAAGCTGCGAAGTGATGGGTGATATCCCTTCGAAAGGAGTCGGGATCACTAACAATCATTAGATCTTAAGAAGGTGCGGGGAGGTTACACCTTGATGTCCTTCGAACTTCGCATGTTCTAATGTTTTCCTTTGCGAACAAGTCTAACTTTCTGAAGTTACGAAACTCAAAGTCCATCTGGACCGTAGATCCATTCGGAGGAAGTGGGATCATTCTTGTCAGGTAGTTAGACGTGATTTCCTTCGAAAATTCATGAATCAGAGGATTCAAAGTGTTGAAGAGTCAAAACTCCCAAAATCACGAAGGGATCCTAGTCGTTGGCTACGAGGAGACACATGGCAACATATTGCAATGTCCGAAAAGTAGAGGTTCGGAAATTGTGTGGCATGAGCAGAGTTTCACAGAGTCGCGAAATCTGAAGTGAAGAATGACCATTGGATCGAGAGGAACGCGTGGCGGATATCCACGTGATCCGATCGTCAGATGGAGAGGAACACGTGGCGGAGATCCGCGTAATTCGAAGGAAAGTGTTTTAGAAAGAACCAAAGATGAAGGTTGCGATATTTCTGAAGTTCTAAAGCACAGAGTTGCGAAGGAGATTGTCACCCTTTGTTATCAAAGGAATCGCAGACCGTAGATCGGGTTCCGAGTAGCTTCACTAGCTCAGAGTCCGCGTAAAAATAAATCTGGTGCATCCACAGTAGTCGGAGTCCAAAATCTGAAGCGCCCATTAAGACATGCTCGAGTTATAGCCCGACGTCACTCGAGGAGAGGGGCTAGCAGAAAGAAGCTAGCACCTGAATTTCTAAGTTTATAAAAGATCTAAGGAAGGGGGTCGTGGGTTCCATAATACCTGCACCTAAGGAGGAAAAGGGGGGCCTGTGTGAATTGTTCCAGGGGCTATTGAAGGCTCGAAAGAGCTAATTCAACTCCTTGATTTAAAGATCCTTGAACGAGAGGTCACGAAGCCCTTAGGAGAGAAGGGGGGTCTGCAACAAGACATAACCATTGTTAACATTGATCATATCAAGATGATCTTATGGCTAATATATGTGAACTACATTACCCCAATTGCAAATGATTTATCTAAAGTCAACATCATTCTCCCAACGAAAAATAAAAAATTTGATGTTGTTTGTAGTGTAAGATATATTGTGAATACCTTCATCAAGGTAGTAAATATATTAGAAACATTATTCAATTCTAGAATATATGCAAGTGTGCTTGGATTATCCACGAGACTTAACGTTTAAAATTATTTTTTCTAGTATTCCCTTCTTCTCATTTACACCAACGTGTAAGATTATTTTTTCTACTATTCCCTTCTTCTTCTCATTTACACCATTTCAGCTCATTGAGTTTATCATCTCAATCTTCTCCTCAATGAATGTTCTAAATATATTAGAAACATTATTCAATTCTAGAATATATGCAAGTGTGCTTGGATTATCCACGAGACTTAACGTTTAAAATTATTTTTTCTAGT
>SNQJ01S0003378.1:77095-92173 GCA_010110895.2 Picea sitchensis | reverse complement strand
TTAGAGAGATATAGGTCTAAGTCACCAAAAATGTTGTCGTTTTACAAGAAACCAACATGGTTTGGAGAACTGTCTTGCCCTCTGTCCTGCCTGGAGGAAACCAGGACAGATGGCTATAGTCCAAGTGAACATGTAACAATAGTAAGATAAAATAGAGAAACAAAATAGCATAGAAAACCTAGATACCCGGTGACCCGTTGCCCTTGCTTGTCTTCCACGTGGACCCCGCTGGAATGGAAAACACCTTCGCACAGAGAGGGCACTTTCTCTTGGCTGGAGCATTGGAGTACGTGTCAAGGAGCAAGTCCAGACGCCCATGAGAAGGGATCTGTGCTCCAGGTCTGCCATGTGGCCTCGGAGTTTGAACACCAGAGCCAGATGCTCTGCACAGAGGAAACTACCATGCAAGCCATGCAAGCCATTACCCGCATCGTCAAGGATTACATCCCTCATTTCCACTATCGCTCCACCTCCATCTTCGAGCTCCAATAGTTCTACACCGACCGCTTCCTCCTTCCTCGCAGGGTTGTTCTCGTCCGCGTTCTCTTCGACTCTATCTTTGTCCTGATTTTCTTCCTCAAACTTTGCCTCCCTCGCATGGTTGGTGGGGCTGTGGTCACCCGGCCACGGAATTTCCTCGACAATGCACCCAGGGATGTCATCTGCCAGTGCAAATTTAGGACTGCTTCCATCCTGGTTGTTCGTCTCCATGGCTTGGGGTTCCGGGGTGGTTGCCAATTCCATGAACGGTATTTCTTCCACATAACAGGTGGGGAACGCATCCGCAACACCATCCTCCAACCTGATTTCAGACTAAATTGTCGTGGTCTCACTGCTGCAACCAACCCCAGTCTCAGCAATGATGGCATGCATAGCCAATTGGTCAGCTCGAGCCTTCTTTCGGAGGATGGAGGTCGCCAATGATAGAGCCCGCTCTAGCTTCTCCTTCCTTTTCCGCTGCACTTTGTGAGTGTACCAGGCCGAGCCACGGCGAGGCCTACCCCGCTTCCTGGTCATAATTGCCAAGGAATATATAACAATATAGTGAGGATGCAGTGAGATGAGAGTAAACCAGAGCGAGAAAGAAGCAGAGCTGCATCAGAGCTCCCAGACGAAGGGGAGAGCCAAAGCAAGAGCAGACCAACTTTGACGAGGCGCTCGAAAAAAGAAATTGTCCAAGGCCAGATGCACCTCGTTATCCATAAACCTTGGCATGCTGAGTGCGCTGTGAGCGAGAGTGTTCGCGCGAGGGAGGTGTCCCTCCACCGTATATCTACTGTTATGGCCGTCTACCATCGTTAACCATCAACATTTATGCTATGGCTTAGTGTTGAGCCAGGTGTTGAGGAGGGTCCACGTGTCACCCCATCCAGGGAATTATTAAAAACATATATAAAAATAGTTTATTTAAATTAAATATAAACAATGTTTTTAATAATTCTCTTAATTTAAAGTAATAAAGTTTATATAAATTAACTATATATAAATACTTTATTTTATGAAATTATTAACTTAATTATATTTATATTGTTTTCGATTTAATATATTAATTTATTTAATATTTTATAATAAATTTTAATGTAAATATGATGTTATTAACCAAGTTACATATATGTCCAACACATTACATCACTATAGTCTTATTATAGTCTTATTGTCAGTTAAGTGAACATATATCCCAATCCCATTAGATTTGTAAAATATATTAAGTTATTCTTCTTCTTAGGATTTGTGGTTATCTAAAATAAAATAATTGTTTTCAAAAGATAAGATGTCATTATATTAAAGGTAAACAATATTATAAGAAAAACAAATGCTTATAAATATATGATGAATAATGAAGAAGATAAAAATAACATTTAAACTAATTTTTAATTTTCAAATAAAAAATTAAAATCAATAGTAAAATTTAAATAAAAAATTAAAATGAATATTAAAAACTATAAGTTAAATAAAAAATTAATTTAAATAAATTAAAAAAAAATAATATTAAATTTTTTTTAATTACAAATTTAATGATACAACTTTTAAAAAGTTTATTTAAAAAATTTAATATAATTTTTATAATAAGAAAATACTAAAATTTGTATTAACATAGAAACTTTTAAGTTTAAATATTAAAGACATTAAACCTTGAATATATTAAAGACATTAAACTTAAATGAGTTAAATTTGAAAAAAAAAAATTCCAATACAAAAATTGATATAAAATCTATATATTAGATATTTATAAATTCTATGCTGCTAAGCTCTCAATAAAGACGACGTTCATTTTCTTCATGATTAGTAAATAATCAAAACACAGATTTCGCTTTGACTATCAAAGAACACACGCGGGCATTTACAACAATAATTACATCGTTGATAAATCATTCTCTCCCGGAACGGTCCTCCGCTTTTCCATGTCAAGTTCATAACTACGAGGAAGTGAGAAAAAAATATCGTGATCAGAAACGATATATTTCTAATTGATTTCTACATGTACAGGATCCTTTGACCAAGGCTATGAGACTTCATTCCTATACAGATTTATATATAATATTTTATTATATGTGGCAAAGATATACACGAGGAGACAGGGATCTTTCAGGTTCTCCATTAAATCGTTGAGAACCGGGCCTCGCCCAAAACGCCGTCTATTCAACGCATAGAGTCGTTGAGAATGATGGATTTCACACGTATGTGAAGCTTCTGTGAAAAGGTGAATTAAATCCATTAATGTAAACTCTGGCCCAAAACGCAGTCTATTAAATGCGTAGACTCGTTCAGAACGATGGATTTCTTACGTATGTGAAGATTTTGTCAAAATGTTAATTATATAATAGATATCTATATTGTAATACAGTAAGCGGTGTCCAGCATTTCATAGCCGTCGAAAATTAGATAATTCGCCAATTGAAACCCTGCACGATGGAAACTAATGAACTCTCGTCCCGTGAGATTTCCTGAACTTGGCGTGCATTTGAATTTTGTGCGCAGGAAGTATAATTTTAAGTGGTTCTCCCTGTCGGCAAAATCCCTTTGAATTTGAAAAATATTAATAACAAATAAATATATATAGATATAGGGATGTCCTTTTCGATGAAAATATTTTTTAGATTAAAAATAATTGAAGAAATCTTATATCTTAAGGGTTTTGATTCTTCTTATATGAAAATATTTTTTAAATTATAAATAATTGAAAAAATCTTATACCTCAAAGGTTTTGATTCCTCTTATAACAAACCTCAAGTTGAATCTTTTAATAATGTATTTAATTAATTAAAAAAAATTGATAATCTTTCAAATATTTACTAAATTATAAATTAAAAAAAAATAAAAAATCTTGTTATTTTATTAAGATGTTATAGAAAAATTTAGAAAGTAATATTTGAAACTATTTTAGATTTTTTATTTCTCATATATTTTTAAAGAATGTATGGAAAAGTGTACTGATATAGCTCTTATGGTGAGGAAGACTAAAAAGATTAAGGGCATGATTATTAAATCCAATAAGATTATGTTTGTCATAGTCATCAATTTTTTCCTTATTCTCATGATATCTTTCTTATGGTTAGTAGTCCTCATCATCTTGGAAAGAAACTATCATGATATCTTTCTTATGGTTAGTAGTCCTCATCATCTTGGAAAGAAACTAAGAATCATTAAAGATTTTTATTCCAATATGGGTACGGATGTTAATTTATTGAAAAGACTAAATCAAGATCATTAAATCTAATAAGATCACTTATAATACATTATTATATGACAACAATAATTTAACATGCAAATATCTTGGAATCTATATTCACCAAAAACTCAACTAAAATTATAGCATTGAGAAAAAGATAATTAAAAGATGTGAAAATTGTTATGGTCCTTTAATAATAATAAAAAATAAAAAATAAAAAAAAACTTTCGTTATACTTTGTATAATGTGTTAAGTGATATCAGAGAGATAAGGTAAAGTAAGTTTGGTCTAAGGAAGGGCCGCACGGAGGTCATTCGTTGCATCGACAAGAAATCCGCGGACGTTAAGTGGAGAATTCTTGGAGGAGGCTCAATTTTTGGCTGGCAGATTTGATTTGTATCCATGCATAGAGAAGAAATCCGCGGAGGTTAAGGGGAAAATTCTTGGAAGAGGCTGGATGAATTCTTGGATGAGGCTGGGTTTTTGGCTGGACGATTTGATTTGTACTCTGAGATCGAGGGGAGACTAAGTGAAATATTTTCCTGCAAATTCTTGAGAAGGTTATGGAGAACAAAGTTTTAAAAAATTTTGATTTAAAAAAAGGTCCATTAGTTTTTAGTTTTTGGTTTACGAGGAAGTATATATTTTTGAAAAGAAAATTTTTATAGTAGAGAAATATATTGAAAAAAAAAAAAAAAAAATGGTGTGGAAGAATATATATATATTTTAAATATTATTTAAGTGGGTGAAGTTTTAAAATAATTTTTTTTTTATGGAAGTTTGAATATTTATGGAGAGTTTGGAGCATAAATATATATTTTTCAAAAAATCAAATTGATATTTGAAGAGCCAAGAAATATATTTTATTCAAAAATTCAAATTGACTTTTGAAAGTGAAGAAGAAAAAAAAATATCAAATGACCTTTGGAGTGAGCATGTGTATACAAAATTAATAACAAAGATGAGAAATGCTAAATTTGAAGTTGAAAATTTTGACCATAATAATAACTTTGAATTGTGGAAACTTACTTAAAATGAGACATTTCTTAGAAATAAGAAGTTGTGCAAACTTAATTAAAATGTGAGATTTGTTAGCAACAACAAGAGTGGAGCCGTGATGGTGGAATGGGGGTGAAAGAAAAAATATAATATTTATCTTGGAATTATAAAATTATTGATTGCATGTAAATGGGCATAAGGCTATAAGACTTGAATAGGAATGCGTACACCTAGTTTATTGGGTCATATTTTCAATTCCATGTAATGAAGCATATAAAAGTCTTGATGAACTCCATTGTAAATGGACCTCGAGAAGAGTAGTAAAGGTTGGGCGACTTGTCCGGATTGGGTCAAGGAAATGTTCATGTTAAGGTGGAGCACTGACACTCCATTGTAAAGCACCTGATGGTGAGCAACGAAAGTTCACATGGGTCGTCTTGGACAATTTTTGGGAAAGGTTTTATCGAATGCAAAGTTCGATGTGGAGCAATGTGTTTAGTTTAGAAAGATGAGTTTGTTGAAAGGATGATGTGTTTATTTAGTTTTGTAGAACATTGGCATGTCAATCATGTATTTTGAGAATAGATGATGGAGGTTGGTTCATATTCGTGGATTTTCAAGGAAGCGGGGATCAAAGTGACATGCTTAGTAATGCCAAGTTGTAGCAAGTGTTATGGGTAGAAGTAGTTGTCTTATCTAGTAAATCAGTCACCATTGATTGCAAAAAGGCTTGAAGATTCTAGAAGACATATGAACAAGTCACGTCATGATTATTCAAATATGGAATTATTTGGTTCTGATGCTTGTGTTTTTATAAACATTCTAAGTAGGACCCTAATCAAACCTATAGATCGTTATTATTTTAATGGTGTTAAGGGCTGCATATTGTGGGATCCTACTTCCCACATAATCATCATGAACATAGATACATTGTTTGATGAATCTTCTTTTACAAAATCAAACATAGTAAAAGGTACAAAGCATGATTGGTAGAAGAAGGGTATTTGGAAGGTTTTGATTTCCATGAAAGTTTCTCACGAGTTGTTAAAAAATTGTTTCTATTCATGTTGTGTTAGCACTAGTTGTGTTACTTGATCTTGAGTTAGTACAAATAAATGTGAAAATTGTTTTACATGGAGTTTTTTGAAAAATGAGATGTATATTGAACAACTAGAAAGGTGAGTTTGACATCGCAACAAAATATTTGTTTGAAAACTTAGGGTAGTCATTGTATGGCCTGAAGCATGCCAGGAAAATGGTACAAGAATTTGATCCTTCATGGTAAGCCATTTTTTTACAATAAGTGAGAATAACTATTGTGTTTATGGTATATTCATTATCTTGGTATGATTTGTTATGCTTGTTGCAAGCATAAGCATGTTTGAGATAAGAAGGTTGGCTCAGTTGGTTAGGACATTTGAAATGAAGGATATAGGAGTAGAGAAACAAATTTTGGGCATGGAAATACACAGAGACAAGAAACATGGTAAGATTTGGTTATCACGACAAAAGTATGTGGTGAAGATGCTCAGGAGATTCAGTATGAATAATGTGAATGTGGTAAAATCCATTTAGTATTCCATAGTAATTTTTCTTTATATTTATGTCCTAACTAATGAACAATAAAATGGTCATATGTCTCATGTATCATATGCTAGTAGGAAGTTTGATGTTTGCGATGAAATGGTATGTATTTCAAATAAAGTTGGTGTTGTTGGTAGACACATGGAAAAACAAGGAGAAGAGCATGGAAATGGGTGTTCATGATTGTGATGAGAATGTTTAATTATTTCACATGCAGTTGGTGTTCCAATGGACACATGGAAAAACTAGGTAAAGAACATGGAAATGGGTGCATCAGTATCTTAGAAGCAAAGAAGCACTAGAATCACCTAGATTGGTTCCAGTGATTTAGTATGTGGTTATGATTAAGGAGATTTGGACAAGAGGATACCGGCCCCAGGTTATGCTTTGCAAGAATGCAAGGATCTATTGAGTAAGTTTGGACAAGTATGGGATAAGGTTTTTTGTGGTAGTCAAAGAATTGTGCATTTGAATAACAGTCCAGTGTATCAAAATGAGAAAATCCATCATTTTGTAAGATAGGTTACTGATGGAGGTGGAATGTTCCATAATGGAGCAAATTGTGCAAATATGTTCATGTAACCAATATTGTTAGAGAAGTTACAGAGTTGCGATGGTGTTTGGATTCTCTCGACTTGCAAAAGAGGTGATGAATGGGCTTGGACAAGGTATCAAGTAAATTATTGTCGAGGTGGATATTGTTAAAATGTGACAACAAACAATTAAAATCAAATGTAAAAATAAAATTTACTTATGTAAATATTTAGTGATGTTGGTTTACGAACCGGTGGAAGTTTGTATGATTGGTGGTATTTCTCGTAACTATGTAACTATGTAACTATGCAATTTTCCAAGATAGATATATATCTATGAAGCCCAAGAGATGTATTTTTGGGGGGCTGATAGGTAAGCTTAATTGTAATCCTATCTTGAATAATAGATATATTGATACCTTGTCCCGTGGTTGCTTCCTTGACAAACTGTCAAGGTTTTACCACGTAAATCTTGTGTGTTATATGAGTGATGATTTTCTCTCTATTTTCATATTTATTTCATTTAACTATTGTTTCAGGCTTTAAATCCCACCAAATATTCTCTTTCCTATACTCCTCTTAGAGGCAAGCATGAACCTCCTAAAATTTCCTCAAACCCCAGTCATAAACACCTTCCATTCAAGTGGGGATGGCATAAGAATGCCCACTCTTCGCTAAGACATTGGGGAATCATGAAAGAGACAATTTTGCAGAAAAAAGATACTATTAAAAATTTTATTAAATCAAAATTTAAGGAAAAAATGTGGTGTGATAAAGAGTTGGAGGAAAAAAAAAATTAGGTATTATGAGGTAATCAACCTTAATCTAGAAGATCAAAATTATGTCTCTCTTTTGATCAAGATTTTTTTTTTTTTTAAGACAAGAACAACTTCTCATGACCTCCATAGTGAAATTGAAGGTTGTTCCATTCTTAAAAATCCATGGGATGAATGAGTGTGTCACATTTGTGACACTAAGAAGGTTGAATATGGAATGCACTTTAGTATTTATCTTCTTAGATTGCCCAACTTGTACCCATATCAAAATAATTTTCACCCTACGAACCTTCCTAACCTTTTAACTCAACAAAACTATGGTGATGTTGGAAAGATTCTCTTAAGGATTTTCTAGCACAGAAACAAAATTCTAAAGAAATGTGAGTAATCCCTTACTCTCTTAAGGTCTGATGGATCAATTAGGTCTTAGTGGATGTTAATCATGATCATCTTTATAAAACTAAATATATTTATATTAGTTAATTTTTAATTTACTAATAAATAATCATATGTAACATTTCAAGATTTAAATAAACATGTTAATAAAATTGCTTGTATCAATTCTTGTCATGTTGAGAACCTTTTTCTACATTCCATTATGAGACCGATGTGTAATTCCTTAGTGTTTAACATGGAGCTAGTAAGCTAAATTCAAAAAAAGATTAATAATTCAAAAAATAAAAATATCATATATATGTGTGGAGTGAGCTCAAATCTATTTAGGCGAAAATATTTTTTAAATTAAAAATAGTAGAGGAATTGTTTACACCTCAAAGGATTCCATTCCTATGAATATATGATAAATATAGAGTTAAAACAAATATTTTCATAATATAATTTAATAATATAATTTAATAATTCAAAAAAAGAAGGATAATATTTTAAATATTTAATTTAATAATATAATTTAATAATTCAAAAAAAGAAGGATAATATTTTAACATTTATTACATTAAAATAATAAAATAAAAAAGTAAAAAAAAAATTAATTATTTTATTATATCAATTATTTAATAATAAAAAATTAAAAAGAAATTTAATTATTTTACTATACCAATTATTTAATAATAAAATAAAACAACATCTAATTATTTTATTATACTAATTATTTAATAATATCATAAAAAATATATAGTATTTTAAAAACATTTAGCAAAGCACATTTAAAACTATTTAATACTTACTAAGGATAAAATAAAACATTATATGCCATATATTCCTAAAAAATACATAGGGAAGTGAAGTGATCTCTTATATATATTTATATAATTAATTTATATAATTAACTTATATTATAAAAATAAATATATTTTAATTAATTCTATTATTTTTATTTATTAATAAATAACAATCATTTGTATAATTTCAAGATTTAAATAAACATGTTGATGAATTTGCTTAACTATTAGCCCATTTCTTCCATATCGTTTAGTAAAAACATAATAAACAATTTATTAAAAAATGTTAAATCAAAAGAGATTCTAACTTCTATGCTATGTTGCAGAGAAACGTTGCCTACATCACGTTGATGCAGCTTAGGCCATTTCATTTCACTGATCTACCCAACAAAGTATATCTATGTGCGGCACCAAATATTGAGTTTGCTATAAAAGTATTGTCCTCCCTGGAAACCAGAACCATACCAACAAAACCTCCATGCCCAACAAAATGAATGTGCGCATGTGCGGTGAACAAATTATCACATGAAAAATGTGTCCCCTACCATCACTAGAAGCGGCCGTTTTGCGCCCAGTTCAGTAATGTTATGGGACAACGATTCGGGAAACAAGTTCCTTCAGCTGCACGAAAATTGACATTCCTCATGGTTTGTATGGTCTATTCCCTACCTCTACCGGAAGCAGCCATTTTTGAGAAATTGTTTTCACAATTTCTATTGTGTGGTGCACGTACCAAAATGGCTCCCTATGACGTTCTTATTAGTAGATTTTGACGGGAAGAATCATGCAATTTAATAATCCTTCCCTCACAGTACTAGCATATAACATTTTTAGGCATTCAAGGAGTGTTGAGGGAGTGTTAAGATGGCTTAACTAAAGGGAGAGGGGGAAAGGAAATAAGGGTGGGAGACGACCTAAATCTTTAAGTCCAATAATCAACTTGGGGGTCTTATTTTTCAGGTAGGTTCGGTTATAACCTTACACGATCTTACCTTAGGTTTAAAAGTATACATTGAATGCCTTTTCTTGATTTGCTAAAGTAGTCGTGGATTAGTGTTATGGAGTTATGTCTTTGGGATATCACGTTATGGAGGCATTTTCCTATCTAAATAAAATTAAAATTATATACTTAATTTAAGTAATATAAATACTTATTTGGCATTTTCTCTATATTCTAACATAAACACAATATTGATCTCTCGGAATTTGGTTATGTACAATCTCTTTTAAGTGAACTAATTATTAAAACATGTAATGTCTCTTCTTGACTCACTAACATAGATTAGTTAGTTAGTCATTAATTGATCTCATCTTTATCTATTTATGAAAAGTTGTTAGTTAATACCAAATCTCTAGGGTTTTTAGATATCTATTGTAGAAAATGAAAATCTATTTAATTATGAGAAGGTAGAGCCGGTCATAATAAGTTTTCACGTGATTTTCCTCATATTTATCTATGCTTATCAAATTAACATGGTGTCAGAGAAGGACATTTCACAAAGTGGAGAGTGGATATACCATTGATCCAGATATATTGCTAAGACAAAGATCCGAGAATCTCGAGCCCCGATTTGCAGAAAAAGTGGAAGAGCCAAAAGTTTCAAAGGAACAAACCTTAGTGACTCTCATAAGGAGATGAATTGAAGTTTTTGTTTTTAACCTGGAAAACAATTCTATTTTATTAGGGGTTAAAGAGTGTTTGAAAAACAAAAAGTTAGTGTGTCCTTAAAAATTGAAGTTGTGGACAAAGGTAAAAGGTTGAGAAATAATAAAATAACCCTCACATATTTTCTTTGATTGATTTGTAATGATTTCAACAAGAAATATAGAGAAAACACATGACCACTTCTTTTTGGAAATAACTATGAGTTTTCATCTCTAAGGATGATAACCTTCCTGGAAGTCCACGAATGTTGGGAACTAGTAGAGAATGGATTTTGAGAACCTCATCAAGCAACTTTAGAGGCCATGACTAATGGCCAAATAAATTATTTTACAGAACTGAGAAAAAATGAGAACAAAACCAAGTTCTAGATCCATAGTTTAGTGGATAACCTGATTTTTCCCAAGACAAGAGGAGAATCTAGTGCAAAGCTAGCCTAACAAAATGAAAAGTATGAATCTCCAAACCTTAAGGACAGAGTTTTAAACCTTAAATACATGAAGGAGGCAAAGAACATTGACCAGTTCATGACCAGAGTGATGAGAGTTGTGAATCAACTCTAGATTCATGGAATGGAGATTGAAGATAAAATAATTGTTGAAAAAGTTATTAGAAGTCTACCTAAGAAATTTGAAATGGTTGTCATTTCCATAGAAGAGTCCAAATATTTTTCAAAACTGACAATCGAAGTATTGATGTGTTTTGTTTTTTCCCATCAATAAAAAATCAACATAGAAGAGAAATCCTTGGAACATGCCTTCGCGACTTAGAAATTCATTGGCAGAGGTAGAGGAAGAGGAAATAGAGGCACATGAAGTCATCAAGAAAAAAGAAGAACAACAATAGAACAATCAAAACAATCAAAGAAACCAAAATCCTCTCAGAATCAGAGGGGGAGAAGCATAATATGGATATAAAATTTTAAAGTCCAATGTTATTACTGTGGAAAATATGGTCACTATGAAAGTAAATGAAAAAATAAATAGTCAAATATGAACAAGGGTAGATCTAATATCTCCAACAATGAAGAAGTGACAATTGATACAATGTTTGTTTCATGTCACATCTCTAAAGAAGATCACAACAAGGATATTTGTTTATTAGACATTCGTTGCAACAATCACATGACAGGTAACAAAAAGTTGTTATGTAGCGTTGATACTTCTATTCGAAATTAATTTAGTAGATTATTAGCATGTCAAGGACTTATGAAAAGGTGTTCTATCAGTATTAACCAAGAACAATGAGAAGAAATAAATTCTTGATGTCTCTTATGTATCCTATCTTAGACATAATGTAATAAGTATATGGCAATTGAGTCAAAATGGTTATGATGTCATATTCAAGGAATCCACATGCAAAATGTTACATAAGACACCTAGTATAAGACTTTTTTCAAAGTATAAAATGACCAAGAATTTAATGTTTTGATTTAATTTTTGAAGGTTAAACATGTCACATTCATAGGCACAAAATGTCTCAAGAATAAAAGATATTTGGTTCTGGAATCCTAGGTATGGTCACAAACCTTTTAGGATTCTTACTATCTTGCAAAAAAATGTCGATGGTTAAGGGAATACATGTATTTAAATAACATACCAACCCTTGTGAAAGTTTCATTCTTGGAAAACATCAAAGAGACAGTTTTCTAGTAGCCTCCTACATAGCCAAAGAGCATCTAGAAATAGTTCACATAGATCTAATCAAACCCATACAAACTCAGTCCATTGGTGGATATTTTTACTTTTCTAATATTCAGTGATGATTTTAGCTGGAAATATTGCATATATTTCCTCTAAAATAAATATGATACATTCATAAAGTTCAATGAATTTAAAGTTGTAATAGAAAAATAGAGTGGAAAATATGTTAAAGTTCTTATGTTAGATGGATAAGGAGAGTATGAGTCAAAGGAGTTTGCAATATTTTGTAGACAATAAGAAATTAAAAGGCAGTTCACCACAAAATGTATTTTGCGGGAGAATGGAGTGGATGAAATAAAGAATCAAACCATCATGAACATTTCAATGAGCATGATCAAAGATAAGAATCTACCCAATGATTTTTGGGATGAAGTTGTTCATTGTTCAGTCTACATTCTGAACATATCTCCAAAAAAATGTGTGAAATATAAAGTTCCCCAAGAAGCATGGAGTGGCAGGAAGTCAATTGTCTCTCACTTGAGTTTTTGTTGTTGTATATCCTATGCACATGTCCCAAAAGAGCTAAGAAGGAAACATGACAACAGGAGTGAAAAATGCATTTTTATTGGGTATAATGAACATTCCAAAGCCTATAAACTCTATAATATTTATTCACCAAGAAATTTGTGGTGTGAAGAGATGTGAAATTCCTGGAATAAAAATCTTGGAGTGACCAAGAAAATGAAACAATGGACAACCAAAACCCATTACTTCCCATAGATGAACATGTGGACAACTTAAGATAAAAATTACCTCCACCAATACTTCTAAGGTTACATATGAAAACACAACAAGAATAGCCTGAAAATAGTTCTTCTTCCAGCAGTGAGTCAATAGGTTCTATGAGAAATCATAAAACAAGGAGCTTCAGGGAAATCCATGAGCAATTGGATGACATGGATCGACAAGCTCACTTTTCCTTATTGTCCTATCAACCTACTTATTTTGAAGAGGAAATGAGAGAATATCATTGGGTACAGTCCATCAATGAATAGATTGAAGATATTGAAAGGAATATGACATGGGATCGTTTTTATCTCCCAACATATAAAACCAACATTGGTGTTAACTGGGTTTATAAGGAAAAATTGAATGTGAAATGAAAGGTAGAGAAATATAAGGAAAGGTTAGTTTCTGAAGGGTTTGATCAACAAATCAGTACTGACTATGGTGACACCCATTCTCTAGTAGCAAGGTTGGATATTATTAGAGCTTTGATAGTGATTGCAATGCAGAACAAATGGCTAGTTTAGCAGATGGATGTGAAGTGATCCTTTTTGAATGGAAATTTAGAAGGAGAGGTGTATGCAGTTCATAGACCATGATTTGAAGTATAAGGCCAATATTGCATTGTGTATAAGTTGAAGAAAGGATTGTATGTATTGAATCAATTTGTGTGAGCACATGCTAATGATGGTCTTTCATGATGCGTTAGTGGCAATGCAAACCTAGAAAAACAACAAGATGTTAACTTGGATGGATTATTGAAGGTACGTTTACAATGAATTTCAATATGATGTAAGAAGACGAAACATAGGAAACTAAATCATATTTTTTAATATATACCTTTTATTTGTAGAAATTGTGAATAACTATGCCAAATTTGATTTTTTCTAATAGTGACATGTTATTTTTCTAACAAAATATAAGGTATATGTTTTTGTTTGTGTAGGTGTTCAGTACCTTAACAATGTAATTTCATTCCAAAAACTTTTATACTTGTAGAGAACCCACTGTTATAGTTCCATGTATTTTTTGGAAATTTATAATATTAATTTTATATATTTTTTAAATTATCAAAGTAAATATATCCTTGAAATTACAACATCTTTTGTTTGTGCAGACTAAGAGGGTCTTAACACGATCAAAATAAATTCTCTTTTTTCATATTATAGATATCAGTATCCTCTAGTGTTGCATATAACACATTCGAGAAATGGTTAATCCGACAGAAATAAGAGATGTATGTATTCTAGGATTTTGATATATGCGAAGACAAAAATAAATTAAAAATACTGAACAATATTAATTTAAAAAAACACTATATATTTGGAATCTCCATAGCTGACTCTATCTATGTATTTAGTTTGCTCAACAACTGAATCATTTAGCCTATAGAAAAATAACGTAAAAGACAAAGATATAGAGAGGTATTCACAAAAATGGAGTTTTTATCATTTTACAAACTAAACCACTATGCTTTTCATCCCGAACCTAATCCAAGGAAACCAATTCATCATACACAGTATCAATCATGCCAAAAATCCATTTAATTCAAGAGAACATGTACACATTCTTAAGAGGGGGCACACACTGTAGGATTGGTCACACGTTCCTAATAGAGAGCCCACGCTATAGGAACACACACACATTCCTAAGAGAGTGCATGTGATCTTATAAGATATTTGTTATTTTCCATTCCCTTGTTTCTCTCTCTCTCTCACCCCTACATCTACCCCTTATATGTCTCCCTCTCACTCTCCCCCTCTACCCCCTTTGTTTGTCTCCATTTCTCTCCCTCTCACACTCATATACATGGTAATACCTAGACATGACAATAGTTCAAAATGACAAGGAATGAAAATACTTATACATAGAAGTTTCCTTCACATTCCTTTGACTCTCACACCCACTCCCTCTCTTATCACCCTCTATCTCTCTCTCTACCCATGTGTCCCTCCCTCCCCTATTATTCCCCCATATCTCTTCCCCCTCTCTCCCACCCCTTCTCTTTGTCCTCATTGTTAGTCTCAATCTCACTGTCTCTTTGCTCATATTTCTCTCTTTACTCCCCCTCTCTATCTCCCATTGTATCCCCTATTCCTCTCACTCTCTCTCTACCCCCCCTCTCTATCTCCCTCACCCTCTCTATACCCCCCCTCTCTATCTCCCTCTCCCTCCCGATAACACTCTCTCTACCCCTTCTCTTTGTATTTCTCTCTCTCCCTCTCACACTCTCACCCACTCTATCT
>SNQJ01S0003378.1:46805-66745 GCA_010110895.2 Picea sitchensis | reverse complement strand
TCGACTGTTTATCGGGCTTGATAAAGTTCATAAGTTCACGAAATATGAAGCGCATTTTGGAACAGCCTGTGGTCAACACCGGTGGTCATGTGAGGGGAAGAAGCTAGCGGTGCTAAGCTCTATCTCCGAGTTTCAGTAATCGTGAGTTGGAGTGTCGAGACCCTTCATCACAGGAATGCCAAGATGCGAAATCATGAAATTTAAATTATGTTTAGCGCTTGGTCACAGCTAGTGGCCATATGAGATAAATGCAAAATCCTGCGGATTTAATCCAACGGTACTGGTCAGTTGGAAACTTGATCAAAGGGTTATTGTTTCACCTCAAAGGTAATCGATCAGTTACGATTCAATTAACAGAACTCAATCATGATTCTTGGATGATCGACGATTCAGTTACTGATGCGTTTTATTGGAGATTCAAGGTGTAACTGAAGAGGTGGTATAGGATAAAATGGTGATGCAATGAATGTGGAAGGTTGGTTGTTCTGAATGAAAAATAAGTTGAACTGTAAGAAAGGGAAAACTATAGTATGCGTAGTGTGACACCGATAGTATGTGTAGTGTGAGGTAAAACTCATAGATGAGTAACAGATGAGGAATAGACAGAAGCAAGAGAAGAATTGTAGAACGTCTTGAAGCAGAACAAAATTGCAGAATAGATCGAGGAAGAGAAGAATTGCAGAACAGTTAGAAGCAGACCAAATTTATAGAACAGAGAAGAAGTGGTAAGAATCGATTTATCTATGTTGTTGGTTATTCAATCATTTATTTATAATAAGGGAGTTAGGGTGGTGCTAGGGAGGATTGTGGTCCTCTGATATTCGAGTTGGTGCTTGAATATTGGGAGTTGTAGCTTCCATCTAGTTGTGGCTAGAAAATAGGGTGGCAGGGTGGTTCTTGGGAAAACACAGAGTTTTCTATATGCAAGTTGGTGCTTGTATAAGTGGAAGTAGGTGCTTCCATCTAGTCGGTGTTGGAACACTCAGGGAGTTGGTGCTTCCTTTTATTCGATGCTAGAGAAACTAGAGNTGGTGCTTCCTTCTAGTTGGTGCTAGAGAAACTAGAGAGTTGGTTCTCTCAACAAGTTGGATCTTGTAAAATAGAGGTAGTAGCCTCACTTTGAGTTGATTCTCAAACATAGATGATGTATAGAGCTTAAAAGACTGCCTATCATTTTGATGAAGAAGAGGTTTTCTCCCTTTATGGGTTTCCTCGTGAAAATATGTCTCTGTGTATATCTTATGTGTGACTGATGCTCATTATTTATGTTTTCTATATGTTTTATAATATTGATGATCACTTGAATGAAGATTAAGAATGGTTTAATAGACTTAAAATTGTTTAAGCACAATAACAACTAATTCACCCCCCCTCTCAGTTGTCTTAGTAATTTTATCAAAGTGTACTATGCATATACCTCTTGTTAAAGGCCCCACAACCCTTGATCCCACATATTTGTGCTCAAACCATTGTTATATCCTTTAAAACACTTTAAATCATAATCCCTTAGTTTTTTCACTTATCCTTTACCAACAAGAATGCATGCACATTCCTAGAATGTGCGCGTGCTTTAGCACACATGCATTATAGGAACACGCATGTGTTCCTTCTCAACATATTTATGTGCCAATAACACACCTCAACCTCTTGTATGTAAAAGAGAATGCATGGCATGGCATGGAAAATAAATGTAATGCAAGGCATGGCATGGCATGCCATGGAAAGGAAAGGCAATGTATGGAATAACAAGGAATTCCATGGCATGGCAAGGCATGGCATGGAAAGATGTGACATGGCATGAAAAGGAAATACAATGCAATGCATGGCATGGCAAGGCAAGGAAATTCATGGAAAGGCAAGGCATGTCATGGAATACAACTAAAGGAATGGAAAGGAAAGGATTTGCATGGAAAGGAAAGGCATGGATCGACATGGAAAGACAAGGCATGGAAAGGAATTGTAAGGAATGACATGACAAAGCAAGGCAAGGAATGACATGAGAATGCATGACATGCCATGGCATGGCATGGAAATTCAATGGAAAGGTAATGCATGGTATGGCATGCCAAGGAAAGGTAACGCATTGCATGGAAAGGCATATAATGGCATAGAAAAGCATGTAAAGGTAAGGCATGGAATCACATGGAAAGTGATGTAGACCCCTTACCTCTACCTCGGTAGGGTCCGCTGACCTCCCTGTCAAGGATTGTTCTTCAATATATCAAACTAAAGAACCTCTTCGATTCCCTACTAGAATATTATGAAAAAATCCACAGGCCCTTTTATTAAACTCTCCCTGTGCAAAAAAGCACCAAGCACAAGCGTCACCTCCACACGACCATGGGCTGTGACTGCTTACCTACACAAAAGGCGCGTCGTGATTTCACGTTTTAGGACATTGCGAGTGATACAACCCTGACTCCTTGACTCTCGAACTTTGAAAAGAGCTTAACATTCCTTAGCTATTCCCTTAGGCTCCATCCATGTGACCATTCACTATGACCTGGGGCCCAACTCTCAAGCACGTTGGGATTTTGCATATCAAGAATTCTCGATGCAATTCACCTCCATTCTCTTGACTCTTGAAATGTTTATATTTCAGAGCTCCCAATCCGACGGTCCTGATTCCCCCACGATCTTACATCTCAGATATCGTAGGGATTTTGCGTATCGTGAGGTCGAAATATTGTTCACTTTTGTTCTCCTGATCCCCAAAATGCCGAAATTATTCCTGTACAATCAATGATCAATATCTCTCCTTGATAAACGGTTGTGATCTAATCGTGAATTTTCATTTCGCGAGTTCTCATGATTTCTCCCTTTGACTTTTCCCTCCTACGAGTAAACGAAATGTTGATCTCTCGCCACACATCCCTCCAAATGGACAAATATGATGATGTCAAGATTTCATGACTTACATCCTCTAAGTAACGAACTCCTTCACATTCCCAACTCCTGAAATGCCAATATTTCAGAGCTCCCCAAATTTGATGGATTGCACTCCTCTGGATCTAGTGGCTCAGATCAAATCACGATTTCATGTCTCGCGAGTTCTCATGACTCCACCATTGACTCCTTCAAGTCACGATTAAGAAAAATGCTGATATGTTGTCACCTTTCCCCCGACGATGGATGGTCCCAATGATTTCAGAATGATCAACGGATGTGATCCTTTCACGAGTTCTTGCAAATTTCCCTTTGACTCTCCTGAGTCGCGAGTCGACAAAATGTTGATCTGCTACCACGTGTCCTCAGACGATGGATGATCCTGATGATTTCAGGAATTAGCATTTCACGATGTCCACACTCTTGTTAAATTCTAAAGGGTTAAACTTCATGCACGTTCCTCTAGATCCAACGGTTGTTGGTCCACGCACTCAGATCCGACGGTCAAGACTTGGTCTTCTCCTGCATGCTCTTCTGGGTGTCTGGACATGAGATTCAACGGTCCAAATATTCTCCTCTGTGGTTGATCTAATGTCTTCCATCTCTCCTCCTCCTGAGCTTGGATTCCTTCTTGTATAGTCATAAGGTGTCTCCTTACCCTTATTTAGATATTCAAGGAAGAGTATCATAGCTTAGTAGATGCTTGAATGAACTGTGGAGGAACCCAAGCAGTTGTCTCCAAAGTAGTTCCATAAGCGAGTCAAGTTGTAACCAACTTTTATATTTGATGTTAATAGAATATTTCTCTTTCAATCCAATTTGGTGTTCATTTCAATATAGTATGTTATCAATTTTTCATGTTTTCTTTGAGTATAATACTTGATACATATGCTACTTGATTATATAATTTCCTTGATCTAGCATTTGTCTTGATTTTAGTTTGCAGGTTTGTTCCAGCAAAGGTAAAAGGCTCTATGTGAAGAAGGAGCATGGATCGACATCGAACGAAGGGTTTAAGGTGCATACCTTTTCCTTCTCTCTCCCCCTACTCACTCCTAGCGAAAAGTAGTTATTTTTCATTTTGCATATTTGTTTGTGAGGGAATATTTCAATCTTCTCAATTTGGTCTCGATCTGTTGTGACTTGACCCAATGTCATAAAGGAAATATCGTGTCAACAAAATTGGCGACCATATTGAAGAATTATCCTAGTTTGGGTCAATTTGTTTAGGGTCCCCTGATTGTTAATTCCCTTGTTGTTTTTTCTATATTTTCTAGGTTTTTCATAGGGATTTAGCTTCTCATGAGTTGTTTTCAATTTTTGGAAGCCCTCTTCTCTCTAGTGGATTTTTAGTTTCTAAAATTTCCAAGCCATCTTCATGTTGGATATATATAGCCCTAGGACATACGTGTTTTTTTATTCTAGATCCCATGGATATCCATGAGTTTCACTGCATGCAGTTGTGGACCCGTGTTGAAGTTGAGTTTTTTTTAAATTTATCTTAAGGGTTTGATATTTTGGTTTGGTCAGTTCCCTTGAGTGTCTAGAGTTCCTTTCTGGATCTTCTTTGTTCTAAAAACATTTATGATATAGAAAAATAAGAATATTTTTATTTAGTTACCTTTTATAAGGTTTGTTAGGTTGATAGGGAGGTTATATTTGTTGGTTTTGTTGAACATCCACTCTCACTGATTCTTCAATGGTTTCCTGGTTGAGAACTTTCCGTCTCTATACCTACTTTTCCTTGTTTCAAAGAGAAAAAATACAATTCATTGCTTTTGTTTCTTTTGTAAGAGAAAAAGAAAAAAATATTCTTGTTTGCTTATATCTCCTTTCTTGAACCCTTTCCTCTCATCGTTACAATAAAAGAGTTTGTTATTTAGGATTTAGATAGTTGCATTTAGATAACACTTTGGTAGTGGTATCCTTTTATTGAAAAAAGAAAATAATATAGTGGTTCACGTTTTTCATTCTTGTTTGCATTTAGGTTTGTGAAAACAAGATTGTAGTGTGCATTTCAAGATGTCTTAAATCATGCATTCATTTTTTTCTTCTTTCATTGAAAATAATTTATTTTTTCTTTGTAAGCATAGTTGCATCGATTTTTTATTTCAAGAAACTGCACTGTGTTCTTTATTTTCATTACTTTTGGATTCAATCAGAACATCACCAAAGTTTCATCCACACCCTTTCTGACTAAAGAAAAATCCATTAAAATTAACACTTAAATAAAATCCAATAGAAAATTTCATTTTTCTGGGGTGAGCGAACAAGTTTAGGCTAGGGCCTTGGTGTAGGTTAGAGATTAAATTTATCCAATGCCACTAAACCAACATAGGTATTTGAGATAGGGGGTGAAGAAACTAGTTGTCATATAGGATTAGTTTGGAAGTTCCTCTGACAAATGAGTTAAACATGAGGTCTCATAAGGAATAGACTAGGATATCCCCCTCCAGAACTAGATCGAGCGTAGTGGAAAGATCATGTATTGATTTTTTTGATCATACCTATACCTCTGTGAGAGGTAGTTATTTCAAGGATTAAGGATTTAATACCCTACCCACATGTTCTATATCGACTATCGAATGTACCTATCAGGCACTGACTGTGAACTAGTAACAATAGTTTCTTTTGTTAGGTACATTAGAAGGTTAATACTGGGGTTTGTTGTAGCACCTGGGGAATATTTTACATCACACATTTCAGTACTACTAGAGGGTGCCTCATGAAGCGAGAACACTTTCACTAGATAAGGTTAATCTGTGGAGGTTAGGATAATTGCTTCTCATATCTTTGTGCATTGGCCCGTGGGACTTAATCAACCGTTGCCTTTCTATGAAAGGGCCTGAGAGCACTTTGTTTTATTCTGTTCTGAAGATGTAATCCACTTGGGTCAGAATATTAATAATTTTTTTTTTCTTATCTTTTATGGATTTCCAGGGTTTGATTGGTGAACGTAGTCTGAATTTAAGAAGGATTGATGATTTTCACTGAAATTTGATCACTCAAAGTCGATGATAAACCACCCCGAAGATCGGGTTGAATTCAAGGAATTTCTCCCCAAAAATAGGTTATAAATAATTATCTGTATCCTCCACAAAGGTGTCAGCTTGATCCGTCCAAAATGTTTTCTACCAGTCTGTCAGATTGAGATCGTAAACATTGACCCTCCAGAAGTTAATGATTCAGAACCAACGGAGGTAATTGTTGAGGATATTGGAGCTGAGGAGTTCACTTCATACTTTAATCATATTTTATATGGTACTTTTCCATTTCCAATTGTACAAGTTCCACCTCCTAGATCATACCTCATTGATAGTATCCCTCCCCACCAATCCACTATGGATGACACTCTGTCAGTGTGAGGGTCGAGAGCCCATGCAAATCCCACCTCAACAATAGTCACTAGAGGAATATTTCCTCATCATATGTAAAACCAAATGATGGTTGTGATTCAATCCACCATTTCCATAGCAACCAACAACATTGCCTCATCGGTCATTAGTCCTATTCAAATTTTGGGTGTAGCCACATCATTTTCATAAAAAAAAAATGTTTTTTAACAGAGAATGGCATCGATGGACATGCTTGACGCATTTGTTAGTTCTTATCTAGCGTCGTAATACTTCAATGTTTTTGCAGTGAGCACTCCAGTTCCTTACCAAGCCTTTTCTTGGGGTGGAGGTCACATTCCTGTGTTATCCCCATTCATCATAAGTAGACTTTTCCAATATTACATCCCTAACCACGCATGGGGATGGGGTGCATATATGGGTAGTGTATCTCAATCTATGAGTATTATGTCTACATCGATTCCATTCACACTTTAAGGTGAGATCGGGAGTGACCCTTTCACCGTATCCATAGTGTCATTAGGGGGAAACCCCTTCCAAGGTCAATCCGTCCCTTGGAAAGGACCATTTTATTTTCAAGGGTGACCATTGGGTATTACTCCTCTCCAACTCCAATGGAATCCCTCGCAAGAAATGTCACAAAAGGGAAAACCCTATCCCAATCAGTTTACCCCCATGCTAGGATTTTTTCCTTTCCACGTGGGTTCCGTTGGGGGAAATATCAGTTTTCCTCTCTAGAACTAGATGGGTGGAATATTTACTCCATTCAACCAGGGGCCACAAGGTTTTATCCCAATATCTTGTTCAATGAAAAACTCTTCCTGGAAACCTAGTGCCAGTTTCAACATAGGACCTTCTTTTATGGCTAACAGTTAGTCAATGAAGCAACCTAGGATACCATTTCTGGAAATGTTGCATCTTCCAAACTTATGCAAGTTTATGAATGATCCCATTTTTAATGACCCTAGTTGGTATGAAATCCAAACCAAACTACCTTCTGACATACCCAAGTTTGCAGGGATAAGTGGTGGGGATTCACAGGACCACGTAACAACGTTCCACTTGTGGTGTTCATCCAACTCACTTAATGACGATTCGATTCGATTGTGTTTGTTCTAGTGTACTCTTAATAGAGATATTTTCAAGTGGTACATTGAACTTTGAAGGGATAAGTACTCTAATTTTTGTGATTTAGCCATGGTTTTCCTAAACCATTTCTAACTCCCTGTCTGGTAATATGCCGAGACAAAATTGTTGGCCAATTTTGAGCAAGATAAGGCCATGCAAATTTCCAATCATATCAGGGAATGGAGGAGAAGGAAGAGATTTATTAAAGATATAGTTCTACCTGATTTTGTCCTTGAGTGGTTCCTAAAATATTTACTCTTGTACACTTCGAAAGATGTAGCCACTTTAGGAGTGTTTTCAGAGGAATAAGCGGTCTTTTGGGAGAAACAACTAGAGCTCATATACTCTCAATTGAGCATGCTCTATGAGATTATTTCGGATGCACCGTGATAGAATATTGAATTGTCAAAGATAAATTATAACCCACATATCAATGGCATAGTGGGTTATGCTCAAACAAAATTCATAGACCTAGATACAATCCAGATGAAAAAAAAAATTATTCAAGAACCTGCAACTAGTCTAGCCTCTAGCTCAAGCACCCCTGCCACCTAGTATTAATATGTACATTTTCTATGAATGAAGAATTTGAAGTGTCGTTAGAAAACCATAGAGAATAAAAAAGGAAAGGGTAAGAAGGGTAGTGGGGGAAATAACATAAAATCGGATAACACTGTTGAGCATAGAAAGGATGAAAAAAGGAAGGTGAAATTTCCTTGCAATATTTATGAGGAATATAACCTCACACATGTGTTCCCACATATGGAAGAAGTCATACATATTATAAAGTTGAATCAACAGTAACAACCTGATATGTTGAATAATCCCATTCCACAAGGGAATAATTTGCAGGTTGGTTCTTCAAACTTCAACCCGTAAGGTTGCACTTCAAGTGTGCCTCTGTCTGATGTATATCAAGGAGTAATAAATATTCCCAGTCAATCGAAGCTAAAGGATGTAGATTTTTCGACAATATATTGGCATTATGATAATCCATAGGCAATTGAGAAGGGTCAGAAAACTTTAGAGGATCAAGCACCTATCCACATAGAGAATCTTGTGAAAGAGAAAATGTCGTGCATACCAAAGGGTTTTTATAAATGGAAAATACATAACCCCGATGCAAGAGCCATCCGCAATTACTCAATTGTCGAGAATTTGGCTCATATGCCCTGTCCAATTTCCACTTTGGAGGTGGTCCAAAGTTTCCCCTCGCATTGTGTTGCACTATTGTTTACCATAGGAGTTGTTGATTCCTCCCGTTAGCTTGTAATGAATTTGTATGCTACTGATGTGAGGCCTCACCTTCCATGTCATGTAGATTTTTAGATTGGTGTTGTTTGAAACAATCATTTAGTTAAAATAATCGTTGTTAATGAGGGCACTTCAACGTGCGTAATGTATTTATCATGTTTGAAATCTATTGGTTCTCTCGAGCTTAACCCTTCTCCTACACTCTTGAATTCCTTTGATGGATGTTATTTTTGACCACCTGGTCTGATTCCTTCTTGTCCAGTTATGCCAAGGGAAAATCCATTTGTGTGGAGGTTGAAGCAGTCAACATGCTTCTCGGCTGTAATCTATTTTAAGGAATAAGTTGGAAATATATCATGATGGTTGTCATATCTAAAGTATTTGGAATTATTTGTTTACCCTATGAGGGAATAATTGTGACCATTGATCAGGTGGCATCCAACCTTTCTGATATGTTTGCTAACCCTAGAACCACTATCCTTTGGATCGAAAACTCTCAGATGACAACTCAGAGTATCAAATGTGGAATTTATCCTTTGCTTATGGGATATTTTTATTCTCCCACACCTATTTTGTATGTTTTCACTAATTTGATCATCTTCCACAAGCCGGGTTCTAAGACTTTCGTTAATAGGGTCACCTCGTTTATAATTTCATATATGCAAGAACCATGGACGCTTCCCTCATCGTCTAGTTTGGTTGAAGGTTGAGTCCATTTTGGGATGGTCAAACCCTTGTCTGTAGTTGAAGGAGCTTATCAACCAATTTAGCGGGCCACAACAGACCCCGATCAAAATCCCTCGGTCATGGAGGAGGATGATATTTTCTTTGAGATTGTTTGGAATAAAAAATATTCAATATCCCAATATTGTTTAGACACCATATTTCCATATGATGAAGCTATTATCGAGGAAATGGTTGGAGCTCAAAAAACATGTGGGGATATGCATCATATAAAATATTTCCTCCCTGAAATCAGTCGCATATAGATTGGATATTTTAGATCAGCCATCATTATAAGTGTTGATAGGACAATAAATCCCTTGGTGATACATGGTGTCTATGCTAAAGGAAATATGGCTAATATATTGGAGACAATATTGATCAAAATATCTAGGAATACTGATGTCATAGAAAACATATTCATCAGAGAAGAATGCTCACAAGACAAGATCGTTCAGTACATGACACTTTTTAAAGATTTTCAAGATATGTTTGCATGGTATTATGATGAAATGCCTGACATTGATGCTCTGATAGTTCAACATCAAATTCAAACCTATGAAAATGAAAATTTGATTCAACAAAAGTTGAGACCTGTAAACCCTAAGAAGGTGAAGACAATCAAAGAAGAGGTGGAAGAGATGCTTAATGTGGGATTCATCTACCCCATTCATTTGATAGAATGGGTTTCCAACTCAGTTCCAGTTGATAAAAATCAAGGTACAATTCATTCATGCATGGATTTATGGGACTGAAATAAGGATTGTACCAAATATAAATTTCTAACACAATTCATCGACCAGATTTTAGATGAGTGTGCAGGGAGAAAAATATTTTCATTTATGGATTCTTTTTCCAGTTACAACCATCTTGATATTCATCCAGAGGACTAGCACAAGACAACCTTTATATGTCCCTAGGGAACCTTCGCTTATAATAATATACCCTTTGGTGTTAAAAATGTTGGTCCTACATTCAAACATGACATGATGTTTTATTTTCATGACTTGAAGAATATAGTGGAGGAATAATTAGATGATCTAAGACACTCATTTGTAGAAAATATCCCAACCCCTCTGAAACCTCCATTTAGTTTTTGAACGATGTCGTTACTATCTGATATGATTGAATAGGCATAAGCATGTAGTTTGTGTGACCTTTGGTCATCTTCTTGGATTCATCATGTTGATGAAGGGGATCATGGTCGACCCTTTAAAGGTTGAGGAAATAATTTGGCTCCCTCCCCCGCATATGATTAGACAACTTCTGAGCCTTTAGGGAAAGGAAAATTTCCTCTGACGATTCGTGTCGAACTATGTCAACATCACAGAAGGCTCTATGCACCTTTTGAAGAAAGGGGTCCCATTTTATTAGGATCAATCCGCACAATGGTCATTCTATGCATTAAAGAAATATTTGTTTACAAATCCTTCGCTGATTCCCCCTGACTACAATCGGCATTTATTGTTTTATTTTGTAGGAGTCGAATCCTCGATTGGCATGGTTCTTGTTAAGGAATATGATGAAATATAGGAACATGTTATCTATTATTTAATTCGTCCATTGATGGGTCTTGAAATCAAGTATTCCCACGTTTAAAATTTGGAACTGACAACACTTCATGTTCTCCAACAACTTTGAAACTATATTATGTTGTGTAAGACAACCGTTATCGACAGTATTAATCATTTCCAATATGTTTTGACTAGGCAAATTATTGGCAGGAATTACAACAAATGGATTGTTGTGCTTCAAGAATTTGATTTAGATTTTGTATTCGTGAAGTCCAAGAATCCTTTAGCATTCACTAAATTAATTTCAGATCTCCCATTTGACAATGAGGAAAGAGAAATGATAGACTCATTTTTTGATGAACATATTTTTCTCATCTCCTTGTCTAATCCATGGTATGGGGATATTATTATATATCTTCAGACTTTGAAGTTCCCTCCAAACTCTTCACGAGATGAGAAACGACGAGTTCATCACATGGCCAAAAAATACCTCATTATCAAAAATATGTTGTATCGGCATGGAGTGGATTCGATTCTCCAGCGTTGCTTAACTTTTGAAGAAGCAGAGGTTGGTTTCAATGAATTCCATAGTGTAGCATGTGGTGGTCACCTATCTTGGTTGGATATAGAAAAAAATAATTTTTGTGTCGGGCATTTTTGGTCCAAAATATTAAAATATTGAATTGAGTTCGTCAATAAATGCCACCCATATCAAATATTCACTAAGAAAATGTGCACACATCCAACTCCCAGGTTTCCCACTATTATTGTTGGCCATTTCACTAAGTGGGGGGTAGATTTTATGAAATGCCACACATTGTTTTCTATGGGGCATTGTTACATTATCGTAGCCATCGACTACTTCACCAAGTGGGTCAAGGCTATGCCAACATTTTCTAATGACAGGGAAAATGCAACACTATTCATTTTTTATTAGGTCATATCTAGGTTTGGGGTTTCGAAGGAGATTGTCATTAAGAATGGAAGTCACTTTTAGAACCACATGATAACTAAATTAGCATCAAATTTGGGTTTTTGGCCGGATCATTCGTCTCCCTAATATCCTCATGAAAACATCTACGTTGAAGCCATAAATAAATCATTAAATATGATATTGAGAAGGATGGTTAAGTCAACCCCAACAAATTGTCACTTCATGTTATATCCGACATTGTAGGTGTATTGGACCTCAGTAAAAAATTCTAATGTTCTTTCTCCTTTCCAACTTGTCAATGGAGTGGAAGCAATTTTTCCAATTTAATGTGAGACCCCTTCACTAAAAATCATGGTCAGGCTCCTTCCTTGTACGACTCATCTCGATGAGCGCCTAATCTATCTCAAACATCTTGACGAGAAACTTCGAGATGCAGCCTTAGAAAATGAGGCGCAAAAGAAGCTAATTAAGTCTCAGTATGATAAATCCATTCATCCTAGGGTTTTCTACGAGGGAGACCTTGTGTTGGTCTATGACCAAGATAAGGGAAGGAAAATTCAACCCCATGTGGTATGACCCATATGTCATGCGACGGGTGTTAGAGAAAGGATATTATGGGCCATATTGTGAAGGTAATCTGTTGTCTGAGCCTAGAAACAGGCTCTATCTTAAGACGTAGTATAGTTGATCTTGAAGGCTCTAGCATTAGCACTATTTGTAACTATTTTCTATTTTGTACATAGTTTTGTTTATAATTTTTCGCCCCCTTTTTGTGTTAGTAATTGTTGTGATTCTATTGTGTGGTAGATGCCAGAATATTCATTGGTATACTTTGGATTTGTATATGGAACTAGTCACCATACTCGACATTTAGCCGCCACTGCATAGTTAATATATTCACCTTTCAACCAGCTGGTGTCTGTTGGAGGTGTGTGTCTCACAAAGACTACTAATAATGTCATTGAGTATAGCATGGTTGTTTAGATTTTGCATTATGAATTGTTAATTGGCATTAATCACCTTCAAGTGTTTTTAGATTCATAGTTGGTGGTATCGCAGTTGAATGGTTTGTATCAAATATATGATCTGGTGTTGTTACGACTTTTCCTTAGAGTACGTCTTCTAGAACATTCATTTGATGTTATTACTTATGAGCATGTTCCTAGGAGAGATAATGAACTAGATGATGCCTACGCTAATTATATTTTATACTAGCATTTACATCACCAGTAATGTAAGCACACACATTCACATGTAAATATTTTCATTTTCAAATAAAATACATAAAAAGTATATAACACAGAAAAATAGTATATATATATATATATATATATATATAAATGAGACCCACAAGTACAAAATATGAGGTCTCGAGCCTCTGAATTTCATATAATATATTATAAGTACAAAAATGGTGCTATGAGCACATAATGTATATAGGCCTGACGTTGATTTACTCTATCATAGGAAACGATGGCATCCATTGAATGCCGAAATAGTTTAACCCATGTTATGGGTGCTCGCACAACATGGTGTTGCATGCCTACGGGGAGGTGATCAATAGTATCCATAGGCAAGTTGTGATGGAGGCTCTAAAAGTTTATTCCCACACTGTGTAACATACTAGCTCCATCGTTACTAGGACCCACCTCCTCTGTTCCTCGTCGACTCTGTCGTGGGATGTTAGTCGATCTCACAGGTGTTCTATATATATACAAATTAAAGTACTTATCAATATGATGGATATCAGAAAAATATAGGTCATTTACTGTTTCATGTATATATTTTTTCAAAAAAAATAAATAAGTAACATAAAATAAATTATCTATGTCTTGTGGCTCATACTTAAGGCGAATGATGACATCTAGATCATCAGTGAAGTCAATTTCAGAATAGGGGTAATCCTTGATTAATGGATTATGTCGGTCCCACAAACTAAAAAATTTGTCATCATAGGGGTTGAATAATATCCCCCCTCCTAGCCGAGGTATTAACTCAGTCCATTGGACCATGGCTAGCCATGGTCGCAAGTGTCCCCGTACATATGTCCTTAGGCTCATCAGTGGAACCCTCTCAAAGAAGAAAGTGCATAGGACATTGTCGAATCCAAAGTTCTTGGTCGTCTTGAGCTTGCAATCAGTATGTTGTGTTTTCATGCAATTGAGCACGGTGGTACTCTAGTAAAGCATCGTGGGTATTAAGAATTCGATCCCATGCTACACTTGTGATCGAGATTCCAAGTGAAAAGAGTTGGATCCTATGGTTTGAACCATAGTATAAAGAATGACTTCGAGGCTCATATTGGTGATTTGTTTAATAGGATCCCAAGCTCCACTTTTATCAGTGCCATCATCACAATACTCGTTAATGTAGTCATGGAAAAACTAGTAATGAATTAAATATCTTCCATGACGATGGTCAATGATTTCCTTGCGAGAGTAAACGCTTTGGCGTCAGGGTGCCAATAGTCAATCAGTTGATTCAGTAATCTCCTTTGGGCTCTCATGCCTCCAATCTAAAAAACATTATACAAGAAACATGCATGTAGGGATTTTTTGGCATTGTCATCGTCAAATACCTCCCAATCCACCTCTTTGTGTTCACGTTCTCTCCATTGGACAAACATCCTGCCCAAATTGCAACAAAATGTTAAGTTAACATTTATTTTTCATGTTTGTCTCTAGGCATCTGCAACCTCCAGTTATAACAGGTATAGATATCCATGACTTGTATTTCTATGAGCAATGAGTATCCATGGGTTTCCTTAAGGAAGCCCACAAATGCGTATAGTTTATTTATACAAGAGAGACTTAGTCCCATGTTTTCCATGAAAATGAATGAATAAATAAATGGAATTGTAAATTAGGGTGTGGGTACTTACTTGGTCCAGGTGGAAAAGGTTTTTTGTTGCTCAAAACTCTGCAACTAGTCATTGGAATATCTATGGTTTTTGGTAAGCTTGGTTGATTTTTTGGTAAAATGGTAAAATAACTTGGTAAATGGGTAAATAGACCAATATTTATTAAAATTTTAAGAACCCACTTCCTAGAGTTTCAATATTTTATCTAAATTTTCAAATAATGGTCACTATCTTATATTTTGTGGTTGTTTTTACAGGTCTTAGGCTATACATTGGATGATTTTTTGTTTCTTCCCATCGTTTGATCGAGTCTTTTACAAGACTCTGGGAAGGTAATGTTCTCATAACTGGCATTTAGGGTAGGGTGCATTCACCTGAACGTTTACATTATCAGTTTTCATTGCCTCTTAAACCTAGGGTATACCCAATTAATAAGAAATGGAACATTCTCATATGCTTAAAAGAATCATTTTGTTGATGGAACTCATGCTGCAATATTGTTCCTTAGGCTAAGGAGTCCTATTTAGTCCCTCAATGAGTTCTCGTTCAAAATTCATGTTTCTTACTCATTCTTATTATGTCCATTACCCACGAGACTCCCTCCCTTATATAACTCTAACAACTACATTATGGAGTCGATATTTAATACCTTTTTAGACTCCATAAAATTGTAAAGATTGTCAAGCGATCTTGTTTATTTCACACTCGTTAAATGGATCCGAAGAAAAGTTTATTTGAAACAAGTTTACTCCTTTTTTAGACCATATAGACTACTTATGAAAAATATATACTCTATTCTACATACTTGAATAGTTCTCCTCAGTTTTGTTTTACACATTTTTGGGCTCAGGAGACTAAATTTATGAAAAAGGACAATGGAGTCTAGAGCTAAGCTCTTTTCAGAATCCTTAAATATAAATATGTGGCTAAATTATCTTGTCTCTTTCACACTCATAAAATGGATTTCAAAGGACATATTTTTGGTATAAGTTTAACCCTTTTTTGGACTGAGCTAACTATTTACAAAAAATGAATACTCTAGTCAAACTCTGACTAGAAGAGTTATCCTTGGTATTAATTTACTCTTTATTGGGACTTAGAGACTAAAATTACGAAAAATACCACCATGGGATGTTTACCTCCTAAATTTGAGTTGTAATTGCATTGCATATTGACCACTTGCACTTTTAGGCCTAATGTGAGCTTCAAAATTCTATTGTTGAACCCATTTCTTATGCATTCCTATCAATTCCTAGCCTTGCAATTTATGCCTTTGTGAATTGACACCTTAACCCTAGAGGAAACACCCCCTGAGTCTCCATATCATGTGCATTCCTTCCTTACATTGATCATAGGTATGTTCCTTCCACTCTGGGACTAGTTTTCTTGCTCGTGAAACTTGTTTCCTCCATTGTACTATAACATTATTTTATTCTTTTTTAGGCTTTAATAATATAAAAAAGACAAAAATAAATAAATAAATAAGGGTGGAAAGAATTCATCTCATGTGTTGGGAGCAGTCTTTTCATCCTTAAACAAAGCACAGTCTTTAGTCGACATCTCATCATTTTGGGTTTAGTATGGTTTTAGGAGACATTTTCTCGTTTTGAGTTTTATCTCCCAAGGTTGATTATTCGTCCAATCATATGGAGCATTTGTTGATGCCTCATGTATCACAAATTTATCCCAGTTTATACTCCATTCTTCCTAAGTCACACAATGTGTCATGTTTTTGTTGAAGAGAAAGTTTCAACCTGATTCGACCATTCTGTCGTTAGTTTCTGACATTGCAAGTCATCATTCCTGAGTCGGTCAATTCAATCTAATCATAACATGTATCTATATATATTTTTTGATTTCTTCCAAATATTTGGCCTTTCGCCACCCCTCATGATGGATGATGAAGGATTCCTTAATTCCTTCCTTCCAACACATCTCTTCCCATCAAATTTGACACATCTTTCTCTAGGATAGGGATCTAGAGTCATATTTTCTACCTTGGGGCTTCCAGTCATTAGTGGTATGTTTCCTCGCTATCGATAGTGGGAATATATTAGTATCCCCTAACTGATATATTCTACCAGGTGTTTGACATCATCTTATTTATTCACACTTGCTAGATTTTACCATGGTACCTTCATGCCCATAATCATCATTAGTGGGTTGTCTCACATTTGTTAATCGTATATATCAATGATTGGTAATCAAATGACATCTCATTATGTTTGATTTTGAGTCATCTATTCAGATAATGTACACATCTACCACGATTGATCATTGTGAATATCTCAGGTGAATTACGAGCATCACCTATTTTCTTCTTCTTCCTTACACATATGGTGTCACCTCACAAACATTGGTACTTATAGATGATCAACTTGTTCTTTCCATTTGGACACATATATATATTTTTATTGATTTTGAGACATATCTCCACTATGTATCTCCTCGTGGCTATAATATACTTTGACATGAATCCACTCTGTATTTTTTCATGGCCATGCTTCATACTTCATTTATATCACATGGATCCGTTGTTATTGTTCGTGGCCATGGAATATAACTATATTTCACTTATACCATGGATCTGCATTGTAATTGACTTGGATACCATGGTTATATCACTCTTGAGCATGGATATGCCCAACTTGGGAAGACAATACTCTTACTTGATGTTTGTTGATGGTTGTTGGTATTGGATCACTTGTTCGGGGACCTTCATGGGTTTAATTGAATGCATCCTCGATTCTAAGATTATATAATGTATTTCAACCATAATTTTTCCCTTCTTAAATAACACATTAGGGGGCATTTGTTATAGCAAAAAATTCCATGCATATGCATTTGTTCCACGGTCTAACCCTTTTCCTTATCTTGTTAGAAAAATTCCTAACTTGCCTCATGAAAATGATCTAAAAAAAATGTGTTTTGCACATATCCAATATCTCCTTTGATGCAAATCATGGAAATATCTAACTTGTCAGTGTAACACTTGAATATTCCCTCAAAAATAATAATAATAAAATAACTCCAATTTTTCAGGCAGTTTATTCGATTGGTATCATTTCCCAACATCCCCATGCCCATACAAAATTCATTCCAACTTCCCTAACCCCCTTGCAAAGATATAAAATCACCATTGAGGGCTAGAAGAAGGCCAAGACTTTTGGTGCATGTTTATGTCATCCAAATATAAGAAGCTTCCCTATATCCTTTTATCCTCTAAGTGTCGTCACCCAACCTTGAATATCCTTTTCCAATGTTTCTTCCTTCTTATATAGTCATAAGGTGTCTCCTTATCCTTATTGGCATATTCAAGGAAAATTCCCGTAACTAAGTAGATTCTTAAAGGATCCGTGGAGGAACCCGGGCAGTTGGCTTCGACACAATGCCAAAAGTGAGTCAAGTTGTAACTAACTTTGATATTTGGTGTTAATAGAAGAGTTATGTTTCCCTCCAATTTCGTGGTCATTGCAATATAGTATGTTATAACTTTTTCATAAATTCTTTGAATATAATACTTGATACACATGCTACTTGATTATGTAACTACCTTAATGTAGCATTTGCATTGATTTCATTTTATAGGATTGTACCAGAAAAGATCATGAGTGCTTCAAGAAGAAGAAGAAGAAGAAGGGATAGATATCGAACGAAGGGTTTAAGGTGCACACTTTTTCTTTCTATCTTTCCCTACTCTCTCTATTAGGGTCCTAACCCACACATAGGTAGAACAATATATTAAGATGTAATGAAGGTCAATATTAGTAAGGCCTTTCAATAAAATAGAATAAGGCAGATGTAAGAAGACCTAATAGAAGCTTCCGCTTCTAGAAGGATCTTCCTCTAGATTCTTCTTTTTAGTATAAATAGGAGTCAAGGGTATGAGAACACTAGCTTGGATATTATTGTAATAGAGATCTTCTCAACTGGAGGTTTCCCCCTCGAAGAGGCCTGTGAACATTGCTTTCAGATTCAAAGTGTTATTTCTGTTGTTATTCTTATATCATTTTAGTGTTAACGTGGTGAATGTTTTGGTTATATTGTTGTTATTCTGCCATTACTATCATTTTATTTCTGTTCTACATACATTTTATATTTGGTATATTACAAGTGGTATCAAAGAACTTTCCTCGGTAGAAAGTCTGGGTTAATTTTTTTTCAAGGTAGACGTATTCCGACGTCTTTAAGCCACAAAGATCTGTCATTACACGGATAAACCCGTGGTTGAGGGATTCATACATGCAGGAAATACAAGTGGTACTTAAGCACGCATCTGTTGGCCACCCTTGTAACCCATATTGGTACCCCTTCGAGTGGTAGTGCATCAGACAACACCTGTGTATGGATCGACCTAGATTACCTAAATCCCTCTTTAGCTAAACCGAATGACCTCCTGATTGCTATAGTGTCACCGAGAATAGCACTCAGGAAGATACTCTCTAGTACTTGGGTAGTCGGATAGTACGACTAAGGGTACGGTCTATCCTCTTTAGTTAGTGCCCTGAGATATTGGGTCGAGTACTATTGATGGACCCCGCACATATATTAGAGAGCTATAGCATAGGGAAAACCCTTGTCTATAGAACCCTTGAATACCTAACCCTTGGGGATAGAAACATAAACAAATTAAAACAAACAAGATCTATTACCGATCAACTGTGTTCGGGTTGCCAAGTAAATACACATTTATTTCTGGTTAAGCATTTGGGCATTTCCTCTCTACAGTATTCTTCAGACCGGACGTTAAAAAAAGAAAAAAATTCTGGAATTTTTTTCACCATTATTTCATCCCTATTCCATTGGATTCATCTCTTCGCCCTTATCACATTCATCCATATCATTTTTTCGGAAAAAAAAATTTACCCTGTCCGCCGCTTTTCAGTTCCCCCATCCTTATGGCCCATACTCATAGCCAAGACTTGGAAGATCACTTCAACACCTTGGATTCTAGTCTCATTGAGACCCAACAAGAAGTGAAACAACTTAGTGCCAATGTCACCGCCATCAATACAACCATGCAGTCCTCAATGGGCGAAATCAAGCAAGACCTCACCACCCAGCTTGAATCAGTCTTTTCGGCACTCTGCACTAAACTACATATCCATATAGATAACCCTTCCTCTTCCTCACCCCCACATACTAAAGGTGACCATTCCTCTCATTCCCATACCTTGCAGAACCATCACTTTCAACGTGACCTACGCCTTCCACGGGTGGATGTGACCAAATTTGATGGCTCGGACCCCACTGGTTGGGTAACCCAAATGGAACATTACTTCTCTTTA
>SNQJ01S0003378.1:24751-36276 GCA_010110895.2 Picea sitchensis | reverse complement strand
AGATAAAACCAACTACTTCTTCCCCAAAAAGATACAAATGCCTTTTCAAATGTTTATTTTTTATTGTTAAGGATCAACCTTCTTGCAAACCAATAAAAAACAATTTGAAAAAGTATCAAGCAATCAAATGAATAAATTGCATGAGGACATGCAATACTTTTAGTTGGGGGGAAATAAAAGTATGTTGGTGTTTTTTTTTGAATTGTCATTCATTTTAAAGTGAGTTTATGGGCAAAAGATAGGATGCATATACTAACAAGTGAAATGAGATTGGTATTATGTGTAGGTCAAAGCGAAGCTTATGCAAAAATTACGACGCGACACCTTTTTCATCCACAATTAGTGTAACTTCGAAAAAAAAACAAATTAAAAAATTGACATTTCATAAATTCTTGAAAATGAGCTAATTTGTTTTTGAGTCACTTCATACAAGAATGATCAATGGAGATGGCACACAAAGGTGACAATTTTTATGCAGGAATGGTGCTAAGATTTTCAGAGTAGAAGGCGATCTAATGCAAAAGTGATTTTTCGAAATCACATTGAAACATGCATCATTGGGCGCTTGAAGGAACTAATTCTTCACTGCACATATCATGACATTTTCCACACAAAAATACTTTTGCATCATGATTACTCACCTTTTTCCTTCCAAGTGCCTAAATCATCCCTATGTTGCAGCCCATCTTCCATTTCCTTATCCTTCATGACTTCATACATGCCTATTTTTCTGAACAACATACATCATTTCCTTCTTATTTTTTAGTACATTTTTCCTTGACAATAAAAGTCCGAAGATCTCTTTCCATGATTACATTTCCCTACCATATACACTGCCCTATTTTGAGATATTTTCATCTATAGTCCTACCAATCATTTTGTATAAACTCGCGTTGACTGATGTGGGATTCCTTAAGGCCCACCTTTCAACAAATCTCAACCCATCGACTTCAACACCTTATCTGGGATAGAGACTAGAATCATCATTAGCACCTTGAGGCTTGTATGCCCTAATGACAGGTTCTCTCTCCGACAGTCATGGGAATACATCAATGTCCCTTGATCGTTGGATATTGCAAGTGGCTCGACATCAGATCATTTATTCGCACTTCACAAGATGTACTAGGGTACCTTGGCACTCATTGACATCAATGGTGAGTTTGCCTCGCATTGGTTAATGACATCCATTAATGGTAGATAATCCAATGACTTATTCTCATGCTCGACATCGACACATTCATTCACATGACTAGAATTGTACCATCGGATTTTTGAAGCGGGTAAAGACTATATATTTTTCATGACTCCATCAGCAGTTGCGACAACATTCCTTCAGTCATATGAGAGTACGACAATTCCACTTTCAGACATCATCTTCAAATTAATACAACCAAGAAGCAGTACATATTCCTTCATTTCATCTAAGCAACAACACTTCAGATTCCTTCACTTTATCCAGAAGCATGATATTCACATGATCCAACACCACGATATTTTCCGGATCTAGTAGCATGACATATTCTCTCATGCAAATCAGCATGACATTTTCTAGATCCAAAAGCGACAACATCTACATTTTGCATAGTGCATCAACATTTTGGGTAAGTGAAGGTATGTTGTTTTCTAATTTTTAATCTAACAATTTTCTTACATGTTGAAATTAAATGAATTTGGAAAATTCCCTCACCATATTACATCACCGTTCACCTTTTCGTAAACATAACACATCTTCAGTTTAGGGGGGGAATATTCATAACTATTTCATTCCATTCATCATCTCACATATTGTCGACCAACATGACTCTTCAAAACTACACTTCATTGCAATTGATTTAAATACATTGATATCTATTTTGGGATTCAAAAATATGAGAAAGGTTTTCTTATGCATATTAATGACTTATCATTTCCAGTACATGACTTATCATTTGCAGTACATGTGTTAAAAAAGAAAAGAAAGAAAATAAATGAATGTTGTTAACACTAGAACCAACATTTGTCATATTCATGGTTGTTAACACAAGAACCAACCATAGAAAATATCAGTTGTAGTACATGTATTTTACATCCTGGAATGATACATTGTTAGAAACCAAAATCATGCAAAGCCAAAAGTTTTTATCCATGCAAGGTTGCATGAGGACATGCAACAAGTTTAGTTTGGTGGTATGTTGGGTCTCATAATTGCCACATTTTCATCATGTTTATCCTCACCATTTCTCATATTCCATCACCTCATTCAACCATTCATCATACCATTTCCATGGGTTTACCTCATTATTTTCCAATTTATTTATTTTTAATATTATAAGAGAATGTGTGACTAATTATTGGAAAATTGACATATTTCACTAATATCTTAAATGTGGATGAGCTTTGTAAATGTGTAGGATTTTTTGGAAGAATTATTCAAAATGCTCTTGAATATTTCCTCCACTATTTCAATAATTCAAAGGACAATTGTTCAAGATTATTCTAAGGAGAAAATCATGGAGATTCCAAGGAAGAGATTATGGAGATTTCAAGGAGAAGATCATGGAAGATTCCAAGGAGAAGATCATGGAGATTTGGATAACATATCTTATCCCATATTTGTGAGGTATGAGTGAGGATTTAAAGGGATCATATTTTGTAATTATAGGGATATTGGTTGAGAGAAAAGTGGATTTGTAATTATGAGTTGCTTATCTTGTTTTCAAAGAAATCATGTATAAATAGGAGTTCTCTTTCTCCAAGTGGAGGGATGTAATATAGAATGGAATAGAATAGAGTAGAGTAGAAGGACGGAGATTCTTATTTTCTAAAGTTAATTTTCTGAAGCATATTGTGAAGTTTTAAAACTCTGTTTTCATTCCTTTTTAATGAAGAAGTACCTTGAAGATTTGATGCGTAGATGACTGTTCGTATGAAGCTTTGAGACCAATTGTTTGTGGAGGGCCCCTTCAAACAATGAAGGTTTTTCATTTTATGTTTTGAATGTAGTTTTCTTGTTTCCATTTTATCATTTGCCATAGTTGTTTTCATAATTCCAATTTGTCATTTATTGTAGTTGTTTCCAAAATTCCATTTTTCTATTTGATGTAGATGCTTTCATAAGTATTCTTTTATCATTTTAAGTAGATTCATGAAACTTTCATTTCGAATTGTCAAATTGCAGAAGATTCATAGTTTCACTTCTAGAACAACAATGATTTATTTTAGAGTAGTTTTACAAGTTAATGAGTGGTTTATTTCAAGTGCATAGTGATTTATTTACAAGTTTCATTGCCATAATATTTCATTTATCAATTAGTTGTAATTAAAATTTATCAATTTCATTAGGAACATAAGAATAAAAACATCCTTAGAAGTAATCTCTAAAAACCCAATCACCACGCCAATAAAATAAATGAATAAAAGAGGCTTCTAGCATATATTGTGCACTTTCACTTCACAAGTTTACCAACTCTAGTCGATAATTTATGTAATCAATTTAAGACAATTAAATTGACCAAACAGTCCATTACAAGAAAGGTGTGGTTTATTTTTTTTCATTTCCTCTCTTGGCTTTGCAAAAATACAATAAAATTAGTCATGCTTTATGGACGTAAATCCCAATGGCTTTGAAAACTTATTAGAAGGTTCACTACACATAATTAATACTCGAATGTAAATATCTCATTAATTCACTAATCTTGTATAGTTTTTTTCAAGTTCATTATGAAGATAATGCATAGTTTTTATTCATTTTTCACAAAATTATGTTAATAATTTTGTTGGGATAAGATGAAATTGTTGTTTGTAATGCCTTTGTCATAAGTCCAGTTATTAAATTTCCTTATTAAATTGCAACATATATTATAAAACGAAACCTGGAGATGATGTAAACCGCCAACCAGTAGACCAAGGAGATGAAAACCCCAACCCACCACAACCACCCAACATAAACACCCAAAATTGATGATGGGTTGGCCACACTAAGAAAACTTATAAACGAATTAATGGGCATGATAGAACCAAGTAGAGTGTCCTTGACCACTTTATTGGAATTCATTGTGAGGTCCATCACAAGTGTCCAAGGGAAATTGACTTCTATTTTTGGATATATGGAAAGAATGTTTGAGTATTGCAACACCGGATTAGATAGAAACAATGTTAGAGACTTGGTTATTTTAAAAAAACAATTGATGTCTATTTTTATTGATCCTGAATATGGAAAACAACCACATGTGAAAAGGAAACACATTGTAATTGATTGGTGCATCCACCCACAAATTAATGAAAATATGATGGATAGGTGGTACATTATATTTGATAAACCTCCTTGCAATAGAAATGAGGCGTTGTTATATTTTTTACAAAAAATATGCGTTGAATTTATTTTGGGTCAGCATGTCAACTACTTTGACATGGATGACTTTGACATGTTCATCAAGGGTTTGCACATGACCTAGATCATTCCATGCATGAGCCCATGTTAGGTCATCATCCCCACATGCGAAGACTCAACTTCCCTACCCAACATCCTCTTATTTCAGAGATATTGCAGCGGGTACATGTAGCTATATCATCATTTAATCAGATCCTAGTGCAATGTGGTATGTTTGTTTCACTATCTCTACAGAAGGTTCATGTTGGTGACATTGATATCTAGGAGTCATAGTTTCACCCCATACGACACAGTTCAGGGACTCAAGGGTCCATGGACATAGAAGTATTCCATGTTAACCTAATAGATTTTTGAGATGTGGGAAGACTTTCTATGGGCCTATTGAATCGAATGGAAAATGGAGCTTCATCGAGGAGGTTCGTATATTAACCATATCTATGTTATTCATCATATATATTTATATAGTATTGCATATTTATATCAATATTTTATTGTATTTTTTTTGTAGTTGCTACGCTTGTGTAGCAGACCCTCTATGCCCATGGATGCATCATTTTATATCTCCAACACTCATGCAAAAGTAGAGGAATCCTTCTCAATTGGCCTACCGCATACACACATATGTGTCACATTTTATAAATTCACCATAGTGTTTTCTTTATTATATGGGATCCTTAAATTTTTAATTTTCCTGTGTTTCTACTGGTTGTGAGACCGAGCGATGTTGAACAATGTCCACCTGATATGGAGAACTCACCTACATAATAGGTATCACATGTAGAGTCAAATATTGTTTAAATATCAAATTTGTTGTATTTATGTTGTTGAATTTTACTATTTTGTACTAATAATTCAATATTGTTAATATGTGTGGAGGCTAGGGATATGTTTTCTATTTTTAATACTACTCATCTCCCTCATCACCTACCCACATATTTTGAGTTACATTACAATAGGCCAAGGGTTCTTCCATCAATTGTACAGTCTTTCACGCTCCATCGTCTCCCACCCCCAACATCTTTCATATTCCATGCATCTTCAGTGGATGCACCCAGAGTCGACCCATCCACACCACCTCTTCCATCGCATCCATCCATAGTGGATGCACCCATATTCCACCAAAATGAACCACCATTTCCGTATACATCATCCACCATAGCTACCATAATAGAGGTTTCCTCGGAGCAAGTTGTATAGTCTAGTGCTCCTCCTCCCAATGACTCTCCATCAAGGATTGAGATATTCATGGTGAGATAACGTGTTCATGATAAATTTGTATGTATCACGAATGGAATTGATTTTATGCATATGTTTTTTAATTTCATGATTTGATCCTTGTAACTGATGTAAAGTGGCATCGCTAAGAGATTATGGTAACAGAAGAGGGTAAGACCCTCATGATTATTATTACAATCTATGGTATGTTTTCTTATGTCAAATCACAAAGTATCATTTTGTAATTATTTTAATTCATTGTCGAAAAGACATTATAACAATGTTTTTTCTTTGTGCAGTATCCTGAGTGATGAACCATGCCTAGTCCCAAAACCACTCAATGTGTTTCTTCAAGAAAGAGAAGAAAGATCAATTTCTAGGATGATCCTGAGGGTGGCGAGGGTGGTAGTGGTCAATGAGTGACTACTGACTTCCATTTTTTATCCACACCACCATATGGATATTTTTTATGTTATGGCACTTTCTTCCCTTTTGCATATTGGGCATGAGGTTCCATTTTTTTTAAAAGGTACAATTTACACTATATATATATATATATATAACATTTTTTATGAATCTCATTGTTTCTTCATTTTATGTTGGTGGATGTATGAATTTAAAAGTATATGAATTTTGTGTAAGTAGGAATACTTCATTTCTTCTAAATTTATTATAAATAATTGTATTACGCATTAACAAAACTCTTATGGTGAAAAAAATTGCTAAGATCTAAATCCATACACAATTAATGGTTCTCATTACCTAAATTTGAGAAAAGACTGAAGACCCATCCTAGTTAAGACTCCATGAACCAATAATAACAATCGTGTTGGATAACATAATCACAGTAGAAATAAGAGAGTTGAAACCTCACAATATTCTATCCAAAATGAAGCATGGTTGATTATAATGTAAATTAAAACATGTTACACATGTTTCTTAATACAAAATCAACATATAAAATATGAGTGTAGAATAAATCCTCACATCAACTTAAAATATCCCTCAAATTATCCATTAATCTTGTCAAAATGTTCTATAATGTACCCCAAGAGGAGAGTTCCTAAATACCTGAATTCTCCATCCTTTCCAATGTAGAGAGAGAACTCTTATGTATAGAGTGAGTCTTTTCTTTTATACAATAAAATATTATCGTTTTCTAGTTAAATCCATGACAAGTAAAATAAATATTTTAATAATGAATTAATTAGACCTCTCATCAATCCATAGTTTACAATGTTACAACATGTGGACATTAGCTTCTCCAAAGAAATTCTCCCTCATCCAAAAATAATAGTAGCATGCATTAAATAATTCTCTTAAAGGGGACACAGCAACAAAAATAGGCATCAAGTCAAGTAAAATTCCAAGTGTCCACATGGAATGTTCCCTCCAAGAATGTGCATGGATGCACCACTCCACATTTGTGAATTCCAATGTATCCAACTCCATGGATTGATTTTCAATATGCCAAGTGGATGGGGAATTCACAACAAATTATGTGATCAATTCCTGGCCTTTCGTTTTGTTTCCTTTTCTTTTCTTTTCTTTCCTTCCTTGCCTAGCTTTGCCTTGCCTTTGCTTTCCTTTCTTTCCTAGACTTTCCTTATGTTCCATTACCTTTCCTTTCCTTTCCATGCCTTCCCTTACCATGCATTTCTTTGAATTTCCATGCCATTCCATTCCTTACCTTTTCATGCCATGCCTTGCCTTTCCTTCACTTTCCATGCCATGGAATTCCATTCCTTTCCATGACATTCCATGCCATGAATTTTATTTCCATGCCATGCATTTCCATGCCATTCCTTTCCATGCATTTCCTTTCCTTATATTTCCATTCTATGCATTTCCTGGGCATGACTTTCCATGCCATGCCATGCCATGCCTTTCTTTTCCATGACATGCCTTGCCATGTCTTGACTTTCCATTCCATGCCATGCCATTCATTTCATTTCCTTCCCTTTCCATGCCATTTCATGCCTTTCCTTTCCTTTCCATGTCATGCCATGCCTTGCCTTGTATTTACTTTCCTTGGCATTCATTGCCTTTCCATGTCATTCCATGCCTTGGTCTCATCAACACTATAGTCATTTGGATATCACATATCTTATATCCATGCACATACATTACCAATTTCATATGAGAATCCTTATCTTTCTTAATGTTCAATTAAGAAATGTCTTTTTATTTACACAATTCCTTTCATTGATTATACATGATTATGAACTAGTATTGACATATCAAAGTTCCACATTTCAATTTTCCTATTTAAACAAATCACAAAACTATCACCATAAACATATAACAATAAAAATAATATTCCACAACACACAAATATATCCATATGTATACATATCAAATGTCTATATGATTCTAAATAAACCCATCAAACACTATGCAATGATTCACTACTATATGAAAAAATCAATGTTCTAACCTTCTAAGGACAAATATAAGTTGTTACATTTACAAATCCCTATAACACAACTATGATCTAAAATAGACTAATCCCTCCTTGCATATCTTTCCGTGTAGATTCCCATTTTAACTTATACAACAATAAATATATATATTTACATAAAATTATGCAAGGAAAAAATGAAATCAAAATGTGGATTGCAATGAAACAAGCATCGCAAAAAAAAANATTATGAACTAGTATTGACATATCAAAGTTCCACATTTCAATTTTCCTATTTAAACAAATCACAAAACTATCACCATAAACATATAACAATAAAAATAATATTCCACAACACACAAATATATCCATATGTATACATATCAAATGTCTATATGATTCTAAATAAACCCATCAAACACTATGCAATGATTCACTACTATATGAAAAAATCAATGTTCTAACCTTCTAAGGACAAATATAAGTTGTTACATTTACAAATCCCTATAACACAACTATGATCTAAAATAGACTAATCCCTCCTTGCATATCTTTCCGTGTAGATTCCCATTTTAACTTATACAACAATAAATATATATATTTACATAAAATTATGCAAGGAAAAAATGAAATCAAAATGTGGATTGCAATGAAACAAGCATCGCAAAAAAAAAACATTTTTTCTAGGGACATATGACTTAACTTTATATCTCAAATTCTCTTTCGATCCAATGAAGTTTTTTTTCCTTGCAATTACATCCCTTTCCATGTCATGCCTTTCCTTTCCATTCTATGTCATACCATTCCTTTCCTTTCTTTTCCTTGCGATGTCATTCCTTTCCTTTCCATTCCATGTTTTTCCATGCCTTTCCTTGCCATTCCATGCCTTGCATTTCCTTTCCTTTCCATGACCTACCATTCATTTCCGTTCCTTTCATTTCCATGCCATTCCATGCCTTTCATTTCCATTTCATGCCTTTCCATGCCATGCCTTTCCATCCCATGTCATTCCATGTCATGCATTTCCTTTCAATGCCATGTATTTCTTTTCCATGCTATGTCAGTCCTTGCAATTCCATTCCATGCCTTTCCATGCCATGCCTTGCATTTCCATGTCATGCCATTCCTTTCGATGGAATTCCATGCCTTATCATTTCATAGCTTGCCTTTCCTTTAAATTCCATGTCATGCCATGCTTTGCATTATCTTGTCTTTCCATGTCATTCCATGCCTTGCCATGCCATTTCTTGACATCCAATGCCTTACCTTAAATTTCCATTCCATTCCATGTCATTCCATGCCTTGTCATGCCTTTCCATGCCATGTCATTCCTTGAATTTCCATGCCATTCCTTTCCTTTCCATGTAATTTAATTCCATGCCATGTCATTCCATTCCTTTCCATTCCATACATTGTCTTTCCATTCCATGCCATTACATGTCATTCCTTGCCTTTACAAGCCTTGTCATATCTTTCCTTTCCATGTCATTCTATTCCTTTCCATAGATTTCCTTTCCATGCCATGACATGACATTATTGGAATCTCCTTGTCTTTCCATGTGATGTTATTCCTTTTCATTACATGTCATTCCTTTCCCTTCCATTCCATGCCTTGAATTTAATTACCTTCCCATTCCATTCCATAGCTTTCCATGTGATTCCTTTCGTTTCCACTCCATGCCTTGCATTGATTTTTATTTCCATCCCATGCTATGACTTTCCATTCCATCCCATGCTATGACTTTCCATTCCATCCCATGCCTCATAGTATCATGCCTTGAGTTACCTTCCCATGTCATGCCATTTCAATCCTTGCATTGACTTTTATTCCCATTAGATGTGATTCCTAGCCTTACCTTGCCATGCCATGTTGTGTCATGCCTTGCATTGTCTTGCCTTCCCATCCCATGCCATACCTTGCCATTCCATGCCATTTGTTTCCTTTCCTTTCCATTCCATACCTTGTATTTCCTTTCCTTTCCATTTCATGCCACGCCTTTCCTTTATTTTCCATGTGATTCCATACCATGTATTTCCTTACCATCACATGCCTTTCCATGTGATTCCTTGGAATGCAATGCCTTGTCATTCATTTCCTTGCCTTGTCATGCCATGCTATGGCATGCCTTTCCTTTCCCTAACATGTCATGCCATGTCATTTCATGCCTTTCATTTACTTTTCATGCCATGCATTTCCTTTCCTGTCCATTTCATGATGTGTTATGCCATGCCTTGACATTAATTTCCATTCCATGCCATGCCTTTTCTTTCCTTGACTTTCCAAGCCATGCCTTCCCTTTCCATGTTGTGTCATTCCATGTATTTCCATTCCTTTCCCTTACATTCCATGCCATGCCATGCTATTGCATGCCTTGCATTACCCTGCCATGCCTTACATTTCCATCCCATGTGTTTTCATGCCTTGAATTACCATGCCATGCCTTTCCTTGACTTGCCATGCCATGAATTTCCTTGACATGCAATGTCATGTCTTGAATTTCCTTGTATTTCCTTGAAAACCCACATTTCATATAAAAGGTACTTTCATTATGATATTCATAAAGATAATTGTTTGTAAAAATATAGTTATTTTCATTGTTAGAGAGAATTTGCTTTCGAGTTAATTTAATAAAAAAAGAATGCCATTCATGTATCATGCCTATTTTTTTTCTTAAAAAAAAAATCCTTGTACTAAATGAACAAATTTAATAACTAAAAATTACAATCAAAGGATTCACTAAGCATGTAATTATAGAACTTGTTATCTCATCTATCTTAGATAAATACTTGAATGAGAATTTCAATGTTATAACATAAGCTCTCTTTATTAATATATCTTAGGTATCTTCATATTTCTGACACATGAATTATCATAATTAATAGGATTTACATAGAAATGGAAGTCACTAAATAGGTTTATGTTCCATCCTTCTGGTGTTGTCTCATTATACTATTGATCCATAATTTATTTTGGATTGCATGAAAAAAAACATAACCTCAAGGCCTTATTTAAAATCAAAGAAATAAAAACTAATATTTGAAGTCAATAACTTTTATAACAAGATATAGAATGTATACCTAAACCTGGACCTATACCTTGCCTTACATTTCTATGTATAACTTTACTTAGACTTTTCATGTCTTTCCTTAGCTTTCCTTGTCATGTCTTTTGTAAGATACCAGATATATAAAATATGCAGAACAAAAATAAAATTCTAGAAATGGCAGAATAATAGTAAAATATCCAGCATAATCTTCACAATACATAGAAATGATATACGAAATAGAAATAGAAACAACACTTTGATTCAGAAAGCAATGTTCACGGACCTCTTCGAGGGCGCAACCTCCAGTCGAGCAATGCTCTGTTACAATAATCTCCAAGCTAGGGTTCTCTTACCCTCGACCCTTATTTATACTAAATATGTCTATTAAGAGAAGCATCTAGAGGAAGATCCTTCTAGAAGCAGAAGCTTCTATTAGGTCTTCTTACATCCGCCTTATTCTATTTTATTGAAAGGCCTTATTAATATTGACCTT
>SNQJ01S0003377.1:328522-340343 GCA_010110895.2 Picea sitchensis | reverse complement strand
ATGCAAGATGGACCCCACAATGCCTCTCAAATACCCTTTTACTCGCTCTAGCACCCATCTGGCTACTCTGGTCATCATAAATCTCTGCCCTATGATGATGTCCCAAAGTGGGGACATTACACTACTGCACTTCATCGTTGATAGCGGTAGCCAGAAGAACCACATCTCAACATAGGTCATCAAGCGGCTGGCCTTGCTGACAATGCTGCACCCACAACCCTACACCATTGGATGGCTCTGCTAAGGAAGCGATATCCGTGTCATCCAACAGTGTCGACTGTTGTACGACATCAAGCACTTCAAAGACGAGGTATTGTGTGATGTTGCTCCTCTTGAATTTTGTAATGTTATTTTGGGACAAGCTTATCTATGGAAATGTCATGTTGTATACAAGTCTAGGCCTCGTAGTGCTATTATTACTTTGAACATGAAATTGTAAAGGATGCTTAATGCAGCCCCTCATAGTTGTATTTCCTTGATCTCTGCCAAGCAATGTAGGAAGGTCATCTCTCAAACCGCAAAATTTGTCTTCTTCGTGATTCACTCTCAGAGTGAGTGAAAGATCGCAGCCACATCCAGGGCCTCTGCGACCGATCTCTCCACACAACAGAAGAAAGTGGATAAGGTTGTGGAAGAATACTCAAATATCTTCTCCTCTCCTACCAGGGTATCTCTGCACCACCAGGTCAAGCATCCCATCGATCTGACCCCATGCACATCGTTACCCAATGGGTCAGTCTACCACCACTCTCTATTAGAAAACGAGGAGATCAAGAGGTAGATCCAAGAACTGCTCCACAAGGGGCACATATGTCCCATCTCATCGCCTTGTGGGAGCCCAATCGTGTTGTTGCAGAAGAAATATGGGAGTTGGCGACTCTGCATTGATTACTGAGACCTGAATAAAATCACAGTCTGAAACTGGTACCCAATTCCTCGAATCAATAACCTCCTTGATCAACTCATGGGGGGGAAATACTTCAGTAAGATTGATCTAAAGTCTGGCTACCACCAGGTCCCAATAGAACATACATATGTATGGAAGACTTCCTTCAAGTCAAAGGAAGGTCTTTTTGAATGGTTGGTCATGCCCCTAGGTTTGACAAATGGTCCAACAAATTTTATGAGGATGATGGACGATATCCTACGACCTTTCACCAATACTTTTGTAGTGGTGTATCTGAATGACATCCTGATCTACAAAAAGACTTGGGCGGAACACTTGCAACATATTCAACAGGTTCTGCACACCCTGTGGCAGCACAAACTATATGCAAACTTGGAAAAATGCTCCTTTGGCATGGACAAGGTCCATTACTTAGGATACATCATTGATCGGCATGGTGTGCATGTGGATCGAACCAAGATCCAGGTCATCCGTGACTGGCCAGCCCCAACCACACTCACTGAACTTCAGAGCTTCTTGGGCTTCACCAATTTCTATCATAGGTTCGTTTTGGGATTCTCTCATATCGCATGGACCCTCAGCCAAGTAACCAGGGGTGGGGGTAAGGAAAAAATTGTGTGGGGCCTGTCCCAACAATAAGCCTTCGATGAATTGAAGAAGCGTTTGTGCTCATCCCCAGTACTTTCATTACTGAACCTGCAACATCCCTTTGAGATCGAGATAGATGCTTCAGACTATGCTATGTGCATTATTCTCACTCAACACGACCACCCCATGGAATATCATAGTGAGACACTATCAGATGTTGTCTGTAAATACCCTACTTATGACAAAGAAATGTACTCCATTGTGCAAGCCTGCTGCCAGTGGATACATTACATTCTTGTGAAGGAGACGGTCATCCACATTGATCACAAGCCACTACAATCCAGGCAGACCCAAGGAAAATTGTAGAATGACTGCCATCAGAAGTGGTCCACATACTTACAACAGTTCCACCTCAACATCGAGTATAAAATAGGAATTACCAACCAAGTTGTTGATTGCCTCAATCGACCTCCAGTCGTGACAATCACCATATTGTTATACTCTTGCAGCCACGACACCTTTGGATGGCCCCACCTCTACGAGACAGACCCTGACTTCTCCACCACCTACCACATGTTGGGTGCCAACTCAGTGGTCACTAATTTTCTTATTTAATATGGTTTGTTGTGCCATCTAGGACATCTCTTAGGACATCTCTGTGTTCCATCAAGTGAGCATGCGAAGATGATTTGAGAATCTCACTACAGTCAGGTGGCAGGAAACTTTGGCATCGAAAAGACAGTGGAAGTGATGCAAAAACATTTCTACTAGCCGAAACTTCGACAGGATGTCGGAAATTATATCAGGTTCTGCACCACATGTGCTATTTCCAAAATGATCACTAAGAAATAGGGCATGTACACCCCTCTTCCTACTCCTGACAGACCGTGGGAATCCATCTCAATGGACTACATTTTGGGCCTCCCGTCCACTAAGAGGGGAAATGACTGTGTTTTTTTGGTTTTTGATCGCTTTTCCAAGATGGCGATTCTAGCCTCCTCCAAGAATAACATCATAGTAGAAGCCACTAGCAAGATCTGCTTTGAACGATTATGGGTACATTTTGGGATCCCACAAACCATTATCTCATACCGTGAAAGTCAGTTCCTCGACACATTCTAGTCGAGCCTCTGGTCACTGTTGGATACCAAGCTCACCAAATCCACTACCTTCCACCCCCAGACATATGGCCACACTGAGGTCATCAATCATATGATCGTACATATCCTGTGAATGTACAATTCAAAACACCCCTGAACATGGGAAGAGATTCTTCCCTATGTCCAACATAGCTACAACCGAGCCCTTCATAGCTCAATTGGCCACAACCCCTTTCAAGTGGGGTTGGGATTCCAACCATTGGGCCCCATGGATGTTGCACTACACCTGGTGACCACCTCGGTCGACTCGCCCCCTGATCCACCTGAAGCTGACAAAGCCACCTGGTTCATTAAGAGGATCTAGCACATCTTCCAATAGGTTCAGTATATTCTACACAAGTCTAATGCCAAGTACAATCAACACCATGATCAACATTGGGTGCCACATAAGTTTTAGGTGGGAGACAAATTTTGGTTGCACTTGCAGAAAGAATGCCTTACAGGGCCCCATAGGAAGCTTCACCTACTCCTTTATGGGCTGTACACCATCACCAAGGTTGTGGGTGACAATGGTTTTGAGCTCAACATTCCCCCTTTCCTTGGTTGCACCCAGTCTTCAACATGGCTCTCCTTCGGCCATATTTCTCACCATTATTGGACACCTCAGAGATAGTAGAGCAGCTGAAACCAACATAGCTCAACCCTAACTGCATGCAACAGGAATCCAGTGATTAGATTGTGGACACATAGATCAATGGCACTCGATAGAAAAGGATCCAGCTTTATCGAGTCGTCAAAGCAAGGTAGCTTTTGCACTAAAGCAAGTGGCTCACCCAATGCCAAATTCACCAGAAATTTCCTCATTTGATGGGGGAACTCAATGAAATGGAGACCATTTCTTTATAAGGAGGGAGGATTGATCCAGGTGGATATCAATGGCCATCCACCTTTTCCAACTTGCTCAAAACAATTTTCTGGCAATTCACTAGTTTTAGTAGTTTTGAACTTCTAGGGCCATTTTGAGGGCCTAAATGAAGGTTTTTCGGGACCGACCTTCTTATGATAATCAAAGGCTCTGATTGAGCCCCCAAAATGAATCTCCTCGACAATACCTTTCCAACGGGATATTGTGTGCCTAAAACAAAGATCGCATGCAAAAGTTACGACCTTGGGAAGTTGAAGTACTAACTCACCCAAACGGGGCCCACATGAATTTTGGCGCTTCATCTCCTAGGGTTAGGTTTTTGGATGTCTAGGGTTTTTCACGTTCCTGTTTATTGTAAAAATTCCTTCAAAGCCTCATTGTAATCATCTTCTTGCGAATGAGAACAAACGCCACATCTCTTCTCAGAGATAAGCCGCCACCATTCCAGCAAGCTTGTTTTCCGCTACATTTTACAGTTTCAGCTTATTTCCTTATTGAATAGAAAACCAGATTTACTGTATCTATGTTATTTTGTGTTAAGCATATTTTAATAATTTGTATTCATTTCGTTATGCTCATAAAATCTAGATCAATTGGAGCCCTAGAAGGAGATGAATAGCCTGAGGGACTGTGTGGCAGAGAAGGGGTTCCTTTCTCTTGGGTTGTGCAAGTTGGGAAGAACAGAGTTGTTGTACTTTGGATTGTTGTGAGTGATGAAAGTCCTGTGATAGCTTGAGTGACGAAAATCTTGTTAGTATGATATCGATGGTATTTCTGCAAGAACTTCCCACATCTGATAATCCTTGGAGTTTCCAGTAGGGAGATTTCCTGACTAGTAGCATTGGAGCCCTAGAGAGAAATGGAACAACCTCAGGGACTGCATGGAAGAGAAAGGTGTTCATTTGTTTGGGTTGTGCAGGCTAAGGAGGAAAGAGATATGGAAATTAGGATTTGATGTGTGGTTGGGAAACTTGAGATCTAGTTATCCAATTGTTGCATGTTTTAGATTTGGCCTAGGACCCGTCCTTGTGGATTTATAGCCCTGACTCGAGGGTGACCTGTTGTTGAGAGTAAATGAAAAACAATGTCTATGGTTGGGAGGAATGTCCTTGGTCTGCAGGTAGTTGGTGAATGTTACTTGAAAGATAAGTGCTCTCTATATTTTATGTCTAATGTTATTTCCATTGTGTATTCAATTATCTTCGAGATATGTATTTTAATGTGTATGTTTGTTGGTTATCCATTTTGCATGGCACGTTGTTTACTTCTTATGCTATAACATGGATCTTGTCTCATGCATGCAATTTTTATTCCTCTAACATTGTTGAAAAATCCTTTGATTTCGAGATAAGATCAAGGAATAAAGTCCTTAGACTGCAACATGCCTTGCCTGTTGGTGGTTGGGTGTGTTGAAGCATGTTTAAGTGGCATAGCTCGGCCTGTGTGTGGCTATGTAAGTTATAGATTGGTTTCAGAGCTACTGGTTGAAACAACAGGCCGGTATGGGCCAGATATGTTGGTCAGAGTCTCGTGGTTGAGATCGATTTATGACCTTGAAGTAAAAAATCTCAGGAGGAATGGCATTGCAGAGTCCATGAAGAAGCTAGAGCGTCAGAGATCCTTGAAAGGGATCGTGGGATCGTGATTGTCACTTTCGAATTCGGGAGCGATCGCCACCAAGGGATCAAGGGAGATTTGGATCGTTAGATCGGAGGGATGGTGAGTAGGAGCCCTCTGATGAAGGTAAAACCAGAAGTTGGGAAAGGTTATGTCCCAGCCGTCATGTATATTGTTGATCGTCGTTCGTTGATCGAGGCCAAGCGTGAAAGGTAAGACTTCAGAACTTTACCACTTCAACGATCTTGGTAGGAAGGCAAAGTGTGAAATGTCGAAGGCTGGAGTCGCAAAGTCCCATCAGTCGTTCGATTTGATGGAAGGTACAGGGAGATCTCTGTCGTTGATCATGGTCAACTGACATTGACCACTTTAGGAGTATGTGACTCCAGGGGTTTTTAACTTTGTTGAATTGTTACAGCTCGAACCCCTGGAGTGTCAAAGTCTCGGAATTCCTGTCGACCATTAGATCAAGGGAAAGACTTCGGGAGTGTTTCAGGCTATCGGATCTAGCAGTAGTAGAGGGGTAGCGAGGTTTGGACTTCGAAACTTTTCCACTCTGGAAATTACTAAGTATGTTGCAGAGAATAACTTTGAATCCCTTAAGCCCTAAAGTGTCGAATTCACGAAGTGTAAATCCGTCAGGTCACGTGGACCGTCGGATCTGGAGCAGTTATTATGGATAGTCTGTGCAGTTGATGACGTGGCTTATGCCATATGGTAGGGGTGTCATGTGGGGACACGTGTCACACAGATTTGGTACATTTTGGACCCCGATCTATTCATTTTTAAGAGACACGTGGCACATGTTCCACAGGTCCACGTCACCCTAGGTGACATTAGCGTGTTGTGTCATCTTCGGGAGTATGTGGCTCCGTTGGGTTTCTAGGTTTCTTCTAGTGAAAAGTGTCGAAGCCTGAAGTCGTGAAGGCACGTAGACCAACAATCTAATTTTCCTTCGGGACCTTTCTCGACCATTGGATCAAGCAGAGGTAAGTACTTCAGAGGATTGTCATTCCAGGGAAGTGGAAGACACGGGAATGGAAATATCTCGAAGCCCCAGAGCACCGAATTTTCGAAGTGTGTAAGGACCATCCATCCCAATGCTTGATTAAGTCTCGATCGTCTGATTGATCCATGGATGAATAAGGTAAGTTCTTCAGAGGATTTTCACCCTGGGGAAGTGGAAGACTCGAGAATGGAAATATCTCGGAGCGCCGAATTTTCGAATTGGTTAAGAGTCATCTGTCTCAATGCTTTATTAAGTCATATCACTTGATCTCGTTGAAGTCTCCAGATCGAGGCAGGACCATCCATTCGGTGGGAGTTCAAATATCGACCATCCGATCTGCTAGTAGATTCGTTGGAAGGGATTCGACAAAGCTTAACTTCGGGAGAAATCAAAGATTGAAGGGGGAGAATAGTTGAAGGCCAAAATCCAGAGGACTTTCTCCCCGATCCAATCTCATGACAAGGTAAAGGGGTTGTTTATAGGCGTGAAGGGCCTAGTAGTGAATAATCCCTCATACATTATGTTTGAATGAGGTCCTGTGTAGAGAATAAAGAGAAAAGCGCTAGAGGAAGGCGTTAAAGAATTAATAAATCCATGGTTTTGAGTCGTTGTCATATGGAAATTGGATTGAAGGAACCACCTATGCAAAATTTGTATTATATACTAGTTTAAAGGGGGCTGTGGAATTTTTCGACAAAATCCTATTGCAAAACAAGAGAAAAAGGGTTGAAAGTGGTTTTTCTTTAGGGATCCCTAACTTTCAGCTCCGATATTGAATTGGGGAGAGATTTCAGTCATTGAAAAGATGATTCAGAGGAGAATGTCCTGTAATCATTCTATTTTTGGATAACTGTTATAATTGATATTTTCTTTTCTTCATGAGTTAAATAGAAAAGGTATTTGTAAATTTAATTGACATTTTTGTATGATATGTATAATTCTAACTAGATGATTTCTTGCAGATTTTGGTGGGATTAGAGGTACAATCAGATCAATTCCAGTCTAGGATCAGATGTTAGGGTCATGGGAGCATGACATAGTTTATAGGAGTTGGATGAGGTAATCAAGAGCTACATAGAAAGTAATGAAAAGGGGATAAATAACTAAAGAATGGTGGAACAAAAGTATTAGTCAACAACCTCAGAATCTAAATAAACTTTCGGTACAACAAAAGTAAGAGTCCTCACATAGGATATGAAGCTAGCAAGTTAAATATGTCATGGGTGGGAATAAAAGGAAAATTATGATTGCCTAGCCTTGAAGGAAGAGAGGTGTAGACAAATTGCAAAGCTTAATTTTGGAATAAATCCACTTATGATATCAGGGTTCAAAGTGGAAGCAAGATGCTAGTGCAAGAAAATTGAATGCTCTCTCACTTGAAAAGTGTCACTGAATGAAAATGGACTTCCATTAGGGAATGATATTAAGTGTGAAATGTATGGCTCCATAGGGAAATGTTAATATAGTAACCTAATGAACAACTAGGAGTAATAATATTTGATTCAAGAATGTGTTAGTAGAGTGATGGAATGTTTGAGCTACTTCATTCCGGGGTGTTGGAATGTGTCATAAAGGTAAAGTTGGATATGACTACCAGAAAAGAGCTATGGCAATTGGAGCACATTGGTTGGATTGCAAAATGGCCAAGTGGAACTTGGTTGGAAAGTGTTCATACCAGGGAACAACAATGCATATGAGTAGAATGGGACCACACAAGGCAACAAGGATACAAAGGAGTTCAAGAACAACCAACTACAACATAAATAGATAAATAAATAAGTGAATTAAAACGGAAATTCACTAGAGTGCATGGGGCATACAATGAAGTTAAATTGCATATGCATTAGTAGGCATGACGACAGTGAATTCTTGGTGCATATGGATGTGTAATTTTTCATATGTGCATGCTTGGATATGCATATAACATGCTTGTGAACTTAGAATAGTCTATTATTATGAAATAATGTTTGAGTATGACTAATGATGGATTATGTATTCAGGAAAAATGATATAGCAGGGTTAAGGATGTGGATGTTTTTGTCTAGGTGAAGACCCGTGAGGGTGGCAGGAATAATGATCAGAATGATGAAGGAGGAAGTCTGTGAGCTTCTACAAATATCAGTTGGTCAGATAGAAACAAGTAGGTTGATAACAACCAGACAGGTATGCGTTTAGTTTCTATTGATGCATACATGTTGAAGGGGATTGAGGTAAGAATTCCCTTAGTTAATATTCAATATTTAAATTGATATGTAATGGCCAAAGTCCTAGAGTATGTAAATGTTGTCGATACTAGAATGCATTTAGATAAATTGTTAGTTGCATATCATGTTATGTTTGGTTATGAGATCATAATCAGGTTAATTCAAGAGACACACTCCTTTTATAACAATTATATTCATAGATCTAGTCATGTGTGAGACCATAATATGGTTGGATATGGAAGGGCTATAGCGCTATGTGAGTGTTCAATGGTATCTACTATATAGTTGATGTTTGGACTGCAACCTATTTTCTGACACTAAAGAGAACTTATGAATTATATTCTTAGTGTTGTGTTTGGGTTGAAAATGAAGGTATCCAAATAGTCAGGCAAATAGTAGGAAGTTCGTGGATGATGTGTTGAGGTGTTGGCTAGACCTTCCAACTCACCTTGGTGAATGCATGACATAGTTATGTGGTATTATGTAGTCAACATGTGGATGGATTGTGTAAATGTGGCCATCAGTATTGATACATCGATTGTTATTTTATTTAATAATTAATTGTTGCATTATGAAATTTTTGTGGTGCTAAAAATACATAATGATGGATATATGCATTATATTTAATATAAATACTAGCTGAAGGTGATTGGATTGTTATTGTTACAATTCCAAGATCAATTTTGTAGCTATTAAAAATATTACAAGTGATAATACATGAATCATTGAATCCATTAGGTGAATGGATGTATATATTATATAACATAGCAATGATTATGCTAACAAATGAAATGATGTGAGTATTGCTAACTCGTGAAGTTGAAAGGACTTCAGGAATTGTTAGATATTACAACAAGGAAGTTGCAGGTTAAATTAGCTACATAATGATAAATTACATAAAATATCTGTTGAAGGGACAAAGTAATAAAAATATCTCTGGATAGAAGAAAGAAGAGATGGGTTGATAATACATGTGTAAAGAATTGATGGAAGTGACTGAATTGTAGTTGTAAACAATTCTGAGATCACTTTGTGATTTTGTTTTGAATTGTTACCATTAAAATATATATATCTTGTACATGAGATACTAACAGTTTGTTTGGCTTAGTGTAAATTGAGAAAATTGCAGGTAGGATGGTCTTGGATATGGTAGGGATGTAATCCATATGGAAGACTGATATCTATAGCTACAGAGCCAAACATTATGAGAATAAATATCATGCTTGGGATAATTTTGTTTTCTCGTATAAAACAAATTGGCATTTATGATTGAAAATGATTATAGTGATATCTCATGATAACTGTATATGTTTAATACAAATGAGATGTTGGATATGCAAGTTGGAAAGCATGAAAAGGGCTATTGTTGTGACATGAGAACCATGTGTCCCTAGAAATATTCTTGTGTAAGAATACCTCGGCTAGGCAAGATGGATCGCCTAAGGGATTGTATAGAAGAGAAGGGAATGCCTGAGCCTGGGCCTGTAAGGTGAGTGACTGCAAGGAAGATGAGACTTTGATAGTTCTTGTAAACTATCGATTGGGATCATGCACACAATGGGTATGTCAAGGAAAACAGTGAGCCGAGTTAACGAGACATCCATATGGATGTAGATCCATGAACCACATAGATAAGTATTGTACTGGATTATGAAAATTTACTCTTAGATTGTGAACAAAAACAAAAAAAAATTATGTACATATTGTGAATTGACATGATTGTTGATTCTAATTGTTGTAGGAAAACGATGAATGTTGAGGATCTAGAAAAGTACCAGACTATGAGGGAAAATAAGAACAAGGTAATGGTTGAGAAACTGAATGAAAAAGACATAGAAATGAAGAAATTCCAATGGACTTGTTGCAGCTGGAGTTTTGAAATCCACAACTTTGAAACTTCTTGGTTGAGTGCACTTGATCCGTAGGATCTTTTAATGACTTATGGTTGAGTTTTAATTTTTCATGCGTTAATTAACCATTTGAGAAACTTAATGAAATAATGAGGAAAGAAGAGGAATTATAACAGCCATATACATATGTGTAGATCTGAAATGCAATAAAATACAGCAAACCATAACACGCAGATTGATAACGAAGTTCGGCACAACTTTGCCTACGTCTCCGGGCCTTTTTCTCTGTGGGGAGGCTCCTTTATTTCTGTTCAAGAACTCAAAAATACATTGTTGCAATGCCAAATGGCTACAAGACTGATCTGGTCATGTTCGTCCAGATCTAAAGAACCATGCAAAGAAAACGGCATGCAAAACGGACGTCCATAGCTCTCATAAATGAACCGACAATGTCTCCTCCTCAAAAGCTTCTCTGCGTCAAAAATGGTTTTGGATTGGTTTCCCTTCAGTATAACTCTGTTCTGACTGCTCCAATGGATTCAGAGTGGCCAAAAACCCCTGTTTGGGCTCTTTCGGCACCTCAATCGGTCGAAAAATGAAGAAGTTAGGACTCCTGGAAGTCTTCCCCTTCACTCTTGTTGTCTCTGCATCTACAAATTGCACCCTTGTGAAATGAACCTGGCTCACATGCATTTTAAAGCGTGAAAACCTAGCACCGGGCGCAACTGCGCCAACAGTGCAAACCGTAGGACGGTTAGGGTGCCTCTAGCCCCTAACCGTCAAGCACTCGGGCATATGGTCATACGACCTCGCGCAAAAGGAAAAAATGCTAACCGTTTTAAAACCACATTTTAAAACCAAAACACAATATAACCGTGGCACAACATAAATCCCACATGTGCATATATTGGACAAGGGTCATATGGTTGAATATAGAAAACCGCGGGCTAGGGATAAGCCCCGTCCCGACCCCCCGTGCCAATATACAATTGTTTCAATTTAAATAAATTAAAACGCATATGTATAATAAGAAACATCGTGTGGCATAGTGGTCGACGGACTTTATAAAGGCGTAGCCGGTTGGGAAGGTCCGGGGGTCGAACCCCACGGCCTCCATAAAATTTTAATAAACAAACCAAACACCAACAACCAATAAAGGGGTGCCATGTGGCAGCCCACGATTGGGCCACGTGGCACCCAATCATTGAACAGAAAACTGCCACGTGTCGACATCTGATTCGACAACTGTCAACCAATCAAACTGCCACATAAATTTTGCCACATCATCGTATGGATTCTGCCACGTCACTTGTACGGCCTCTTCCATATCATCCTATACGGACTGCCCAGTCAGCATTTTTTTTCCCTGTTTGACTTTTCGGACAGAACGTGATATCTTCTCCATACGGAGCCTGTTTGACAAAGTAAATATACCGCCGGAATCAGGAAGATGAGACGGACGCAATGGCACAGGTTTCGTCGCATTCAAAGCACTTTCATTTTTGAGCATTTTTCAAGCCCTATCAGGCTTCTGGATCCAATTTCGGATCACACCTCCCCACAATAAGACCTTTTGGTCCCCAAAAGGTTACTGACCAGTCAACAAGCTCGGGATAGGCCA
>SNQJ01S0003377.1:267097-328512 GCA_010110895.2 Picea sitchensis | reverse complement strand
TGGGCAACTCAAATTTTACATCAAGTTTTAACAATGGCATTTCATGTTTATTCTCATGAACATTTTTCTTTCCACTAGATTTAGAACTTGAACTTGAAGAAGAAGGAGAAGAAGGAGGTGTTGATGGAGGTGAAGGAGGAATATGAGGATGGTCCTCTTCCTCTTCACTTTTTCCTTTTGAAGAATCACACAAAAATGGTCGCTTCTGTTCCAAGTAATCTTTGTACAAGACTTTCACCATCTCCGACATAGAAAGGAATGTTTTCCGGAACTCTTTCTCATCTTGAGAAATCCCTTCTTCCGATGCCATCTTCTTGCTGTGAGAAGCTCTTTTTCTCAATCCAATTAATGGATTCTCTGCAACAAGCTCGCCTTCACCATGCTGTATCTTTTCCCTGGTTAACATGCAACTCAAATCCAAACGTCAACTAGCTCTGATACCACTTGATCCGTAGGATCTTTTAATGACTTATGGTTGAGTTTTAATTTTGCATGCGTTAATTAACCATTTGAGAAACTTAGTGAAAGAATGAGGAAAGAAGAGGAATTATAACAGCCATATACATATGTGCATATCTAAAATGAAATAAAATACAACAAACCATAACACACAGATTGATAATGGAGTTCGGCACAACTTTGCCTACGTCTCTGGGCCTTTTTCTCTGTGGGGAGGCTCCTTTATTTCTGTTCAAGAACTCAAAAATACATCGTTGCAATGCCAAATGGCTACAAGACTGATCTGGTCATGTTCTTCCAGATCTCAAGAACCATGCAAAGAAAATGGCATGCAAAACAGACGTCCAGAGCTCTCAGAAATGATCTGACAGTGTCTCCTCTTCAAAAGCTTCTCTACGTAAAAAATGGCTTTGTCTTGGTTTCCCTTCAGTATAACTCTATTCTGACTGCTCCAATGGCTTCAGAGCGGCCAAAAACCCCTGTCTGAGCTCTTTCGGCACCTCAATCGGTCAAAAAATGAAGAAGTTAGGACTCCTGGAAGTCTTCCCCTTCACTCTTGTTGTCTCTGCATCTACAAATTGCACCCTTGTGAAATGAACCTGGCTCACACGCATTTTAAAGAGTGAAAACCTAGCACCAGGCGCAAATGTGCCAACGGTGCAAACTGTAGGATGGTTAGGGTGCCTCCAGCCCCTAACCGTCAAGCACTCGGGCATATGGTCATACGACCTCGCGCAAAAGGAAAAAACGCTAATCGTTTTAAAACCACATTTTAAAACCAAAACACAATATAACCGTGGCAAAAAATAAATCCCGCGCGTGCATATATTGGACAAGGGTCATATGGTTGAATATAGAAAACCGCGGGCTGGGGCTAAGCCCCGGCCCGACCCCCCGTGCCAATATACAATTGTTTCAATTTAAATAAATTAAAACGTATATGTATAATAAGAAACATCATGTGGCATAGTGGTCGGCGGACTTTATAAAGGCGTAGCCAGTTGGGGAGGTCCGGGGGTCGAACCCCACGGCCTCCATAAAATTTTAATAAACAAACCAAACACCAACAACCAATAAAGGGGTGCCTTGTGGCAGCCCACGATTGGGCCACATGGCACCCAATCATTGAACATAAAACTGCCATGTGTCGACATTTGATTCGACAAATGTCAACCAATCAAACTGCCACATAACTTTTTCCACGTCATCGTACGGATTATTCCACGTCACTTGTACAGCCTCTGCCACGTCAGCCTGTACGGACTGCCCAGTCAGTATTTTTTTTGCCTGTTTGACTTTTCAGACAGAACGTGATATCTTCTCCATATGGAGCTCATTTGACAAAGTAAATATACCGTCAGAATCAGGAAGCCGAGACGGACATAATGGCACAGGTTTCGTCGCATTCTGAGCACTTTCATTTTTGAGCATTTTTCAAGCCCTATCAGGCTTCTGGATCCGATTTCGGATACTAGAGCCCTGGAGAGAAGTGGAACAACCTGAGGGACGGCATAGCAGAGAAAGAGGTTCATTTCTTTGGGTTGTGCAGGGTTGAGAGGGAAGGAGAGCTTGTTGGTTGGAACTGCTGCTAGAAATATAAATTCAAAAGGTCATTATACATGTTTTGGGTTGGAATGCCCATGTATACATGTTTAACTTAGGCCAAAGTTCCTATACATATAAATATTTGGTTGGATTGCCTATGTGGATTAAGTCTCGAGAGCCTAGATTTGTAATGTTGGTAACATTGGAACGGTGTTGTGCACTGAGGACAGTGCCAAAATAAGGGGAGGGGGATGCAACATCCCAGTTTTAACCCTTATGAACTATAATGTATTGTGTAATTATGACTTAGGATGGTGAGCCGGTAAAGTTGAAAAAGGGTCAGAGTGCCTAGGAAATGTAATACTTCATATACATTAAAAAAATACACCGTTGTCTGCAAGATAGACAAGGATAAAAGAGATAGGGGGAGATGATTACACAAGAGAGGGGGGCTTGAGGGGCTAAGTCTTTTTTATTATTATTTTATTTTACCCATTATTGATTTTATGGAGAAAAAGGGTTACATGAGCTTCTTGGGAGGGAGGCCATGTGGCTCTTGTCTTCATGTAATTTAAACATCCCTTGGGGGGTTGTTTTGAGTCTTCTTCCCCTTTTTATTCTTCTTCTTTTTCCTCACTCATTCTGGAATTCGTGTGCTCTTGGTATGAGCATGGATACAAATGGTTGTTTGGGTGGATCTTGGTTAATTTTTCTCATAGCTGTGAATCCTGGGAGTCTCAGCATTGATATTCTTGACCAGAAGCACTGGAGCCCTGGAAGGAGATGGACAACCTAATGGACTATGTAGAAGAGAAGGGGGTCCATTCTCTTGGGTTGTGCAGGATGAGAAGAAGAGAATGGGTGTACTTTGGATTATTGTGAGTGTTGAAAGGCATGTGATAGCTTGAGTGCTGAAAATCCTGTTAGTATGATATCGATGGTAGTTCTGCAAGAACTGCCCACAACTAAGAATCCTTGGAGTTTCCTGTAGGGAGATTTCCTAGCTAGTAGTACTGGAGCCCTAGAGAGAAATGGAACAACCTCAGGGACTTCATGGAATAGAAAGGTGTTCATTTCTTTGGGTTGTGCAAGCTGAGGGTGAAACATAGCTGGAAATTAGGATTTGATGTGTGGTTGTGAAACCTGAGCGCTAGTTAGCCAACTAATGCATTTTTTAGATTTGGCCTAGGACCTGTCCTTGTGGATTCATAGCCCTAGCTCAGGGGTGACCTACTGTTGAGAGTAAAAGAACAAAAATTTCTATGGTTGGGAGGAACGTCCTTGGTCTGCAACCAGTTGGTGAATGTTACTTGAAAGAGAAGTGATCTATGTGTTTTATGTCTAATGTTATTTTCGTTGTGTATTTAATTATCTTTGAGATATGTATTTTAATGTGTATGTCTGCTAGTTATTTTTTGTGCATGGCACGTTGTTTACTTCTTATGATGTAGCATGGATCTTGTCTTATGCATGTGATTTTCATGCCTCTAACATTGTTGAGCAATCCTTTGACTTCAAGATAAGATCAAATAACGAAGTCCTTGGACTACAATGTGCCTCGCCTGTTGGTGGCTAGGTATGTTGTAACCTATTTAAGTGGCGTATCCTGGCCTGTGGGTGGATGGGTACATTACACACATAGAGAGGAGGAGTGTGTCAAGCAACCCATACAGTAATGCCAAGAAAATTTTCCATCACTACAATTTGAGAGGTCACTAGGAAGCAAAGTATTGGCAACTTCATCTAGAGCTTCACCCTAGAAACGACACAACAAAGAGAAGATTGTGGAGAGTGAAGACTGTGGAATATGAAGAGTGGCCTATGTCTCCAATCTAAGAGCTATAAATTGTCCTAGCAGAGATAACAGCGCAGGGGGAAATTGAGACAACCAAGAAAAAAAATAGGTCGATACCAAGGGTGGCCACAATCTAGTTCTTGTGTTCAATATTGCATCCAAAGAACCCCTTCCTGGAAACATGCCAAAGAGTGGTGCATAGAGGCAAATGAACTTGGGAATGTTTGGAGAACACCATACGTTTTTGTAAGCATGTTCATGCACTAAAGAGTTGTTTCCATGATAAGAAGCAATTGATCCTAGCTTAAGAAGGAAACCACACTTCCCTTGTGGAATTTTCATGTGATGGCAGTGTGATAGGGTCACACTAAGAAAGAAGACCTGCATTCGACTTGGCTTCATTGGAATACAAGATGGACTGTCTCCAAGATAGAGGAGAAGATGGAAATGGATGTTGTGTCCAAAGTTCAGATCTGGAGATAGCTCAAAGTTGAGAATACGTGAATAAATTGCGATGAAGGTTGAACAAGTGAGCCAAAAATAGAGCTAGAGCGATAGCCAGGGACCAAAGCTAGTAGCCAAATCTAGAGATATTTTCCTGAGCGAGAGTCAGAGCCACATTCCATAGGAGCAGACAAAAGTGCATTGATCTAGATTGGTCTCAAAGGAAAGACTACAAGAAAGGTGAAGTGGTATGAGAGGAACCAAATTGCAAGCAAGTCCATCATCTATCCTCAACATGTTTTGGGGACCAAAAGCCTCTCAATGGGGAAGTTTGATCTGAAATGGATCCTAACCAAGAATGGATAAGACTCGATACCTGCAAGACCATTAAAAAAACTATGATGGTATGTAAACTATGTAAATGATAAACAATGTATAGTCGAATAAGACAAGAAAAGAAAAATTAAATGTAATTGAAATAATCGAATAGGAGAGAAGGATGAGGAGTGGGAAGTGAATAACCATGGTTGTTGGCCTTCCCTTACCCCTTAGCTCTCCCTATTACTTCAGTGACTCTCACTCTCAAACATTTTTTTTCTTTTCTTTTTGGGTAAGAGAGGAAGCACAAAGAGGAAGAAAACACTATACCAGAGATTGTCAAAATCAAAAGATTGAGTCCATTCGAATATGGTTTTCCCATTTTTGTTTCCAGGGTAAACATTGTGTCCAATTTTTCATGGAATGTATTGCATTTATTGTGTGTTTATAGTATGGTTTGTGGGTTAATTTTATGTGATGAGTTTGCTACTCTCAGTTAGATTAATGGATCATAAGGAAGAGTGTCAATTGTAATTGTGATAGCTTCACATGGAGATTGATTCAAGTTAATGTGTCTTTGTTTTCTTTGAGAAAGCTAGGACCAGCTATTGTGTAGACCATCCCAATAGACAAATCATCCATGTCGTCCATTTTCTTGTGAATAGAGATTAAGTGTTGTAATTAAATAGTTGTTGTAATTTAGCCTAGTTTCTATTTTGAGAATTCCTCTCGTCTCTCACAGGTCATTGGGCGTTATTTCTCTCTCCCCAAGCGTCTTACCACTTTATTGAACGTTTCCTCATTGCGTGCACCAACCATTAATTACCTGGGATTTTTTATATGTTGTTGGGGGAATTTGTATTGTATGGGTCGTTTTAAATGACGATGGGCATTTTTAAATTAGGTTGGGAATTTTTTAATTATGTGGGGAGTTTGTAAACCTTGCTCGGCGAAATGCGTCACTCTCTCGAATTGAATTTTCATCCCCATAATTGATTTTCTTTGCCAAGTCAATTTTTCATTTCTTGGGATGAGTTAACAATGTCTAGTCAATTCTTTTAATTGTTGGGAGGTATCCTCTAATGCCATGCACCTAAGAAGTGAGTTGGACATTGAAATTAGTCGATGAGTGGAATTTCTATCACTTGGACATAATCATCTTTCCTAGGTTGTTCCACATTCACCCAAGACGACTTCATGCTCCTCGAAGAGTTTCTTTTAAAGTTTGGTCAACTTAATTTTGGGTTGACTTCATTTGTAGATGTTCTTTAAATTGTCAGGTTGAATTATTATTGTTAGGGAATATTTATTTTTCCCAAAGGCCGCACATAGATGTATAGCACACTAATATCTCTTTCTTCAGAAGAATAAATTTGTAGGTGGTCACTCAAATTTCATCACAGGTCGATTTGACTTATATCTTTCTCACATAATCACGTCAGGTCAGTTTACTCTGTGTTGGAGTTAACTTCCATCACCTAATCATTTCATGACTGTTTGGTCGAATTAGCACATTGTTGGGTCAACTTTATCTCTGGTTGACTTGTCTTTGTTCGACTTCACCGATGGTCAACTTAGTTTATGTCCCAATTGAATTAAACATTGGGTCGAGTTGACTCTTCCCCATTGATTGTTGTCTTGGTCCACTTAACTCTTAATCTAGTCAACTATCACTATCCTTGGTCGACTACTCTCCATTTTCTTGGTTGGTATATTATCTGGCCGACCAGTCTCCCACTTGGTTGACGTCCTTCAAGTGGAGTTGAGTTGACTTCAATTCATTGGCATCCATTGCTAGAGTATGGAATGGTGTAAGGAAATGAATCTTGGAAGTGGGTACCCATTAGTATGATAAGTTATGTGCCTAACGCCTACCTTTGAGGAAAATCACAATAGATCTCAAGGGACTATTAATTGGTTCATGACTAGACTAATATGCATTTCGAGTTTTGGTGAGTCTGGAGAAGCTACACTCCAATTAGTAATGAACACAGAAGCCAATACTTAGGCTCGATTGGCATATTGGATAGTAAGATATATTTTGTTATCAACTTATTCGTTGTTGCGTATAGATTACATCCAGGCTTAGCAATCAGAAGAAGAAAGGTCCTTGTATAGGGTGGAGGACGAAAGCTTAGTGGAATATCTGCAGATAGAGAAACTTGTACAAGGATAAGATAAAGATAAGAACTTTAATTCCGCAAAGAATCTATGTTGGTGAAGCGAGTGGGATATGAGCCCCTTGTTTATGGATCATACCACCCTCAAGGTATTATTGTCTTCTTCTCTATCCATCATAAAGATCATTTTTTCCCCAACTTGCACTTATGGACATCAATTGTTCTCCTTCTCTATATCATCATTCCAATGATTTTATACACTATATTCCTCTTCATCATATGATAGTTGTTGAGTAAATGATTCCATTTTTTGGTTTTGGTTTATGCCCTTTCTTCCTTTTAGGACAAGGTGATGCTTGAGGACATGTATCCTATAATTGCCATTCTTTTTTAAGGTACCAATATTACATTGGGAGTAGTATTAGTAAATTTTACTTTTGCAACCCTGAAATGGTAGAAAGGTAGTGCATTACCTATGTGTGGATATGTATAGAAATTAATCTATCTAAATGTATTTTAGAGGATATTTGGTTGAATGTAGTCAACTATGTCCAGAAAGAAGCTAGAAAATGATTATAAAAAAAATTTGGTGTAGATATTAATTTGTTGTAGGGTATAAACTCACCTCTATCCCTAATCGTAGAGTTGTGAGGGAACACTCAAATTTTGGTAGACCCCTAGATAAAAGGAAATACAATCATAGGCCTACTTGGTGGAATGGTGCTAATGAAAATCACCAATAGATAGACATCGAGATTGTAATTGAGAAAGTTAGCTTAGATGTTAGCCTAGACATTGTTTCCCCAGAGGGGATAATTGATGGCCCTCAAAACATTTATCCATTCAATCCCTCTTCTCATGAGGGGCTTAACATCTTAGAGGAGGAGAGGCATAACGACATGAAAAATCTCACTATATTGAGGGACCATAGTAAGACTACAATGGCGAATCCAAATAACTCTTCAAGTTGTACAACCTTTGGCATAGGTGAAGAGAATTTGGATGAAAAAAATGTAATTAATCCTACTTGCAAACTGATTATATTGCTTCAAGACATTAATGAGGAATGGACCTAGGTATCCAACAAGAAATCCAAATTGCAAACCGTCATTTAAATACTTGACTAGATCGTAAAAGCGGAGAGTATATTGCTTCAAGACATTAATGAGGAATGGACCTAGGTATCCAAAAACAAATCCATGTTGCAAACCTTCCTTTAAATACTTCACTAGAACGTAAAAGCGGAAAAGAATGTTAATGATTTTCCATGTAGTTTTTTTTTGCCAATTTCTATAGAATCATTTTTGTACAAATCTATACAATTCAACAAGGTAAGGAAAAAATACTATAAAGAAACCAACAAAATAGACTCAACCCTATCCCCCATGGGGACAAGAAGAGATCTTATCAATAAAATCTCCTTCAAAATGAATTTAATTGAATTTAAATTAGCATTCAATGTATAGATAAAATAATTTTTATTTAGGCTATATTATGGATTTATCACTATATTGTATTTTGGTTCCTCTAAAATATATTCCATGATATCGTTTTTTTTGGAGAAATGATCTATGGTATAATAGTTATAAGTGGTTATATTATGGGAAAATTAATAGTCTTTTATCCATGTACGATTCACCCATGTATACAATGTAGCAGAAACCTCACATGATAATTTTATTAATTGTATTATACATGTTCTTTCATTTGTATCGAATTAATAAGAATCTTCAAGTTCTAAATCTATGTACCCCATAATTTTGATCAAAAATCCAAAAATTCTAAGTCTATCTATGGTTGGTCTAACTCTTCAATTTGTTTAATCCCATTCTTTTAGCAAATCCCATATTAACAAGATGGATGAACCTCTTTCTTTTAGATTCGACAATAAGTATTATTATAAACAATTTTGTGGTTGGTTATTCATCATCTTGACTAAATCGATATCTTTCAATATATAATGTAATTCACCTATCAATTATACTATATTAGGATGTGATATGCATCAAACCTTTAGTCCACTTCTTCTTTATTATTGTTCAGTCTATTTAGGTAGAGCCCCATCACTTTCTCTTAAAAAAAATAATGACATCTGTGGTAAAAATGATCACTCTATAGTTGTGGCTAGAGACTCAAACAAACTTTAAGGAGTTTCAAAGGAAGAGAAATTATCATGGTTCGAGCATCCATGACCCATTATGTTTTTTCATCATAGTAGAGTTTATTGGCCAATACGATATATCGGTAATTTCACATTTACTCAACTAGGTCCTATGAGGATTGAAGTCTCTTAATATTTTTAAGCACATGTTCAAGTGATTGAAAACAAATAATATATTTTACATTTTTACCTAATGTATTGGTCCTTGGGGAAAATCTTAGGAAGTATAGTGATCTTTTAGATTCTTCTTGCTAAAATGAGGATCCTTATCATAGATGGATCCATACCATTGAAAGAAGAAGATATTATTTACAAAATGAATTTTTGGATCAAGTGAAAGCTCTAAGAAATGGATATCTTGCTACAAATGTTATGGAAAGGAGAGTGAAATTATTCAATTCTCAAGGATATTCTTTTACTAAAATGTATGATCCATTCCTTAATGGGCCATTCCTATGGAATAATAAAACTAATTCAAGTCAATTGAGTGTTGAATTATTCAATTGTTTTGAATCGAATATAAAGAACGTTCTTTGTAGGTTAGTGGATCTTATGACGCACTAGCGATGCAACCATACTTATTTTCGAACACCCAGTGGTCGATTGTACAATGAAGTTTGTTGTCAATCTTCTTAAGAAAGGGGTAGCGTTGTAACCAATGACGAAGGGGATGCGACGAAAATGGGTTGTATATTTTGTCATACTTGAGATGTTGTGGCAACGAACTTCCGTTCATAAATTATCGGAATATGGGCCCAATGTAATAGTTTGCTAAGAATATGTGTGTGCATTGCATTATTGTAAAGGTTTAAAAACCACATAATTGGCCCTAGCACATTGTAAGTAAACAATAACAAAGGTTCTTTGCAATGTACATATTTTGTGGTTCTATCTCTAGAGCTTTCTTGATATCACATTTAGCTAAATCCAAATATGTTGTCTATATATGTTTGTGCACTTTTATACAAGGCCTTCACATATTGTGATTCGAGCTCACATTATATGTGCATAAGCATATATAAAGTGTGACTCAATATTCTTTAACACTTGACAATATTATTAAGGAAGTCTCGGAAATTCCTCTAGGCAAGACTAATTTTTCAATGGAGTTAAACTGAAATTTATATAAACAAAATTTGAGATAATACATTAGGATTTATGTATCATAAAATCCCTTATATTGGTACCAACTGGAACTATTATGTAGATAGCACACTAATCTAGCAAGAGACGAGATTATTCCTTTCCTTATTAGCCTTCCATTTAGACTCCTTGTTGTTCGACCACCAGGTGGTGTTCCAACAGGAGGAAGAACCTTTAACCACTCATAGCTAGATCAAAGATCAACACTACTTAGATGTTTCCGCATTGGTAAAACCCTAAAACATCCATGACTAAACCCGACCACGACCCACTTAGACATGGAGTTTATTAATGCAAAGAAAAAGATTACAGAGAGAGATTTTACAAGAGAGTTTCTCACAGTGATCCTTCGACAAATGACCCTCCATGCTCTTTAAATGAGATCATGAACCAATGGGAGTGTTAAGCCACGGATTGATGGTCGTTAAGATCGAGGAGGTATGGCTTAGTCGGATCACTCTATGTGAGAACATATGCTCGTGGCCAAGTGGTTCCCTAACTACAAATGCATATAGCCATACTAAAAGAAACACACTTTTACCTATGACATATTAGACCAAGTAGATCTTAACTAACTCTAAGTGTCTAAATATCCTAACATCCCCTTAAGAACAACCGGGGATAGGATTGAAGGATTCTAGTAATGACACAAATGGGAGAAGGAAGGGAGGCATTAGAGCCTATCCCCTTAATGTGACTCTTTGAACTCCTAACATAGATCAGTTTGGAAAACTTAGCTTTTGTAAGAGAATTTGTGAAAATATGCGCAACTTGATCTTGTGGGGGAAAAGAGAGCACTTCAATAACTTGATCATGAATGAGCTTTAAGATGAAGTGCATGTGTAGCTTCGATGTGTTTTCTGTTGTCATTGGCTTGGGTCTTTGGCGAGGAAACAGTGGCACTTTGATTGTCACACCAAAGATGCGATTGGGATGTTGGTCTTTGGAATCAAACTCACGAAAGGATCACAGCCGAGGAAACCACAAGGCTTCGACTTACATTCACGGTTGCTTTCGGTGCTCTACTTCTATTTGAGAAGAAAGTCACGATAGCATTGTTTCTTAAGGCCCAAGTGTGAGGTCACGAACCAAGGATGAAAACATAACTACTGATGAACTTAGATCATCCCGAGGTCTCCATTAATCTACGGTCAGTGAAACCAGCCAATAAGGGAGTCCCCCCTGTATTGTAATGTATCCCAATCTAAATTGTACCTCAAATATGTCGAAGTATCCTTTTTTGCTTTCCAATGGCTTTCATGGGTGTTTGCATATGTCGGGCAACAAGACCAACGGTGAAGGGAAAGATCGGAGACGGTGTAGTCAAGTATAAGAGGCTACCAACTAGCCGACAATCGGTTGGCATCAACCGGGGAGAAGTACAAGTGGAAGAAAGATTGACTCCGGACTAGAAAGGAGAATGCGTTGGTTCAATGGATCGTAATGAAAGCGAAGGATAATGTCACAAGCATACTTAGACGGGAAAAGAAAAATTCCTTCATTAGTTTGCAAAACTTGGAGGCCAAGGAAATAGTGCAAAAACTGAAATTGTCATTTCAATTTTTTCTTAAAATTTGGTTTTCACATGGTTTTAAAAGTTTTGAGTCACTACCGGTGAGGATATAAGGTCATCAACATAAGGACAAGGATGATGAGATAGCTACTACTTTCTTGGTATAGACATTGGGATCAAAATAATGTCTAGAGAATCCGGTGGCAATAAGAAGCTATCCATTTTGTCATACCAAATACCGAGAACGGCGGAGACCATAAAGAGATTTCTTGAGGTGACAAAAAAAGGCTAGAGTCTTCACGGACATAACCGGAGGTTGTTCCATGTAGATTTCTTCTTTCAAATCGCCATGCAAGAAGGCGGTTAACATCATCGATGGACCTCCCATTTTATGTGGTGACAAGGGAAAAGAACAAGGTGGATGGAATTCATTTTCACTCTGAGGGGCAAGGTTTCATTATAGTCAATGCCTTCAACTTGGGAAAATCCTTTGGCAACTAATCCGAGCCTTGTGTCTTTCCATCACGCCTTACGATGCATACTTAGTTCGGTATACCCATTTTATCTAACAAGTTTATTCCTTTTGGAAGAGGTACAAGATCCAAAGTATGGTTTTCCATTAAAGAGCGATACTCTTCATTCATTGTTGTATCCCAATTTGGATGACACGAGGCTTACACCCAAATGTCTACGGATCATGACTTTGAAACAGACAAAGAGAAGAGGCTCATTGTGAAGCGTGAGCGTGTCAGATGCGTCGAAGGATCAGCAGGCAAGATCTGATTTGCTTCACCGTGTTGAGCGGACCCATCTAGGAAGCGGTGCAGGCGGTGCTTGTTGGGTTCAAAGGACTCATGCGGAGGAGTGTCGGTGGCGGTGGATTTTCATCCTCACTTTCATCATATGAAGAATAAACTAGAGTAGGAATAGAAGAAGGCATAAACACTGAATATGGCTCGTGGGCCAAAGAAGGAACAAACGATGAATTAGGCTCGTAAGCCAAGATATGTTCATCAAATTTAATATCTCTTAGAAGAATAATTTCATTAATGTGGTTGAAGAAGTATATAACCTTTGACATCTTAGGAATAACAACAAATATACACTTCTCAATTTTTTAATTTTGTAATGCTTTTCTTTTCTCATCGGGAATGTGAGTCCATGCAATATTGTCAAATACACGGAAGTGACTCACGGTTTAATTTTAGTCAAAGCTTATTTCGGTGTTATATTGTTAAGAGCCTTTTGTGAAGTCACGATTGATATGTAATTTACTGCAGTTGATTGCTTACGCCCAATACTTTATACTTAATATCCCTTAGATTGGGATCATACAATTAGCCATTTCTTTTAATGTGCGGTTCTTTCTCTCGGCAACACCATTTTGTTGTGGTGTATGGAACAATGTGTTGCATTTGGATGCCACATGTATTCACGGTAACTTGTAAGAGTATTTGTTCCTATTAGCCTCAAGCTATACGTTGCCTTTTGAATTTGATGTCCATATTGCTCACGAGGGCCTTGTAGGCCAAAACTTTGTCAAAAACTTCACTTTTGAGCTTTAAAAAGTAAGCCGTGCGTCTGGAAAATTCGTAATGAAAGTTAGAAACCATACTGAGAAAAAGAAGAGAAGAAAGTGGACCACAAATCACTATGAACAAGATACAAAAGGACAGAAATTGAGGCATCATTTGTCAAAAGCGTCGATTATGTTTGTGAGAACACAAGCAGCCTAAACACCATCTGCATGAAACAAGGAATGGTCACCATCATTGATTACATAGTTGTTGCAATGGCGATAGTTTAGATGACCAAAACGCTCATGCAAAGGTTCAAGTCATCACTATGAGCATAGCTGATGAAAAGCGGAGTATTTAAAGTTGTCAAACTTATTTACAACACGGCAATATCATCAGTGATTCAGTTCTGGGTATGGGATCTTTAGATCCTTGTTCCTGACTTAATTGAGGTGGAAGCTTCGACGGTTTACCTTCACTGAATGAGTGATTTGATATATATCGCGATGAAGGTTACAAGAAGATGGAACACATAATACATCATTAAAATGACCATTTTCTACGAGATTGTTCGAGATCCTACAACACTAAAGAGATCTATCATCACCAAAGCGATATTTCCTTGGTGTTACATTCATTTTAGAAGCTGAGAAAATATGGCTTATTCTTAGCCATATGATAAGATGATCTGAAATCAATAAACCCTTGATCGAGAAGAAGAAGTAGTAGTAGAAGGTGTGATAGGGAAAAGCGGAAGCCGAGAAAGTGCATGTCCATGAGAAGAAGAAAGAAGATAATCTTGATATTGCTTCTTCATCGCTGTTTCTAAGGATGTCATCTTCTTGAAACATCTAGACTCATCACTGACCATCTTTATTACAAAAGTTCGCGATGTTTGTTAGTATTCTTGCTATATTTTGATTCTTTGTCGCCATTAGGAGCTGAAACTATCTTAGTGAGTTTGGGACCCTTAGGTTGTTTGTTGTTGTAGCGAGGATGTTGCTTCTTGGGATGGGGTTTATCTTCTGTGGGCAACTAAGACTTTTGTTTGAAGTTACCCTCGGTGTTGATCACTTCAAGTTGTATAGCTTATCTTCCTCTCTAATCAAGGAAATACAAAGGTTTCAAGAGAGGGTTTACATAAGCTTTCCCTAAATCCTCTATCATGGCATAAAAGGTATACTTGCAACCACGAATATACACTACCTAAGCTAGAATAATATATATGCATCGCTCTTCCTCCATTGTTATGTCACATTCTTCACATAAAAGTCACAGTGTTTCAAACTTAGATAGATGGTCTCAAGACAGAAAAATCCTTGGACTCAAGATCAGTGTTGATTTTCTAAGCTGTTGTGCTTTCCGAATAATATTGAGTTTACCAAAACCACGAGATTCAATCTTGTCCCAAAACGCCGGGGTCATCAATTCCTTGAAGGTGGTAACTTAGATCGGGAGAGATGGACATTCCAATTAGTCCGCGAGCTTGATCATTATATCCCATTTGGCTTTCTTATCTATATCGATTGAGATTAGTTCCTTTCCGAGTATTGTCGATCTGAGACCTTTACTTCTTAATAAATCTTTATATAGGATCTCCATTGGAGTAGTTGTTGTTGGTAAGCATGCCAGTACTTGTAGAATCCATATTAAATATGTAGATAATGTGATTTAAAAACTAAAACTAGTGATGCGGGATGGAAATATCTAGAAAAGTTGTGCGGTTTAAAAAAAGCGGCAATCAGACTTAGGATGAGTTATGCCCATTTAAAAGGCATAGCGGTAACAAATAACCACATGATAGTGTAAGCTACTTTATGAAGTGACCCACTTTTATAAAGAGGGAGGTGGGGATCACTTTACAGTAGAGGTTACCTTATACTTGAGAAAAGTTGCATGCAAATAACTATATATATATATATATATATATATAAAACTACTATAGTGATTCACTTTTATACTTGAAGTGAAATGCACTTTACAATTTTAGCATGAACTTTTTCAAAAAAAGGTAACAAAGAGACTTGAACTCAAGCCTCTTACTTAATAAGACAAAGTTTAATAAGCAGTCTATGAAAACATATATTGTAATGTTGAGGAAGGGAGAGTTAGAGGGGTGTTGTTGTTGTTTATGTGGAAGCTGACCTTGGAGAGCATGCTCCAAAACTCTTTTCACACAAGAAAAATTTTAAACTACCATTGACACTTGAGGGTTAGATCTCGGTTAGCTTACGGGGAAGATGCACCTTTTCCCTATACGTTTTACGATTTTTCGGTGCCCTGAAGTGCGAGGCAAAACATATAGAGATCTAAAATGCTTATTGGGAAAAAAATACAACCAGAAATAAAATCAAAACTTTGCAAAAATTTAAATGCTGATATTGGAGTTTATACCTCCGGATCGTATGTGCAGGTATCTTGGAAAAGCGAGAAACCTTTTTGAGTGAAGCGAAAGTGTTCTGGCGAAGCGATTACTTTCGGACGCAATGGAGCGGTTCTCATTAAAAATGCGAATGCGAGAAAATGTAGATGAGACAGCTTCGGCTTCCACGATCTCGATCTAGCGAGGGTCTTCAAAGAGGCTCGATACCATGTTCGACAACAGGTATTCCAACAGAGGGCGAACGCCTTCAGTAACCACTCACATAACGGATCAAAGATCAACACAGAGTGTTTCCATTGGTAAAACCCCTACGGGGAAACATCATGGCCCCGATAGCGACCACTTGGGGCGGTTTATTAATGCAAAGAAAGATTACAGGAGAGATTTTACAAGAGAGTTTCTCCTGATGATCATGACAGAAATGACCCTCCATGCTATTTAAATAGAGATCATGGACCAATCGGGTGTTAAACCCACCCAGAGATCAATGGCAGAAGTAAAGATCAAAGGAAGTATGGTAGTCAGGATCACTCTATGTTGGGATCATATCGTGACCATTGGATTTCTAACTACAAATGCATACTAATGCATACTAAAGAAACACACTTTTACCCTAACGACATATTAGACCAAGTAGATCTTGGCTTAACTCCTAAATTGTCTAAATATCTAACAAGTAACAAAAATCATGATAACAACGGTGAATGAAGATCACAATTGTAGAATTATAAATTTATATATATTAGCTACATGGTATAAATTTATCTATTTCTCTAAATCAATTACATTTGAACATAGTTTTTAATTTATTCCTTAAAGCCTTTGAATTTAAGACAAAATGATGTATGATGTATGATTAAGGTTACAACATAATTTCAAAGCCCTTGATTGCTTTCTCTCCTCAACATTGAAGGAATTGTCATGCTCGACATATTTTGCAACATAAAACCAACAACAACAATGTAGATCAAACTCATACTAACCATAAAAAGCTACGCACATAAAGATTTTAGATTTGAGTGGTGACACCTCCTTAAAAAAATATCTTCAACCTATTATGTTTAATTTATAATGGATCTTCAACCTATTATGTTTAATTTATAATGGTTATCACACATATATAAAATCCTAGCCTCTAGGAATTCTCTATAGTTTCATGGAGTGCACTTATGAGAGGCAACAAAACATGATGTTGTTGGATTTCTATTGTTAAGACAAAAAATATTATGATTATATAGGTTAATATAGGTGGTTGTGTGGCTATGTACTTGTGGTTCAATGGTAAATTGGTGGGAGTTTTTAACCAGTGATCAAGGTTCGATCTCCAACCAATAACAAGAAGTGTTACACAAAAAACAGAGGAAGGAAGAAACCACACTCTCTATAATCAATGATACATTAGTTAGCCTTCTATAAGGGGCACTCAGAGAGAGGACCACAACCAATTTGAGTCTAAAAGCTCACCAAAATGAAGCAATTTAGTGTCCCTTATCCATAATTGGGTTGATGTTATATTGATTATAATTTACAATCTCTTTCATGGAAATTAGAATTGATACAACAAATGGTAGTAGTCTGGGGCCAACAATGCATCTGGGTCTCGACTCCTCATTGACACCAATGATGCATCTAGGTCCTCATTGAAATTATGTTGTACCATAGCATATGGGGTATGGATTCCATCGACATATCGTTAAATATGCCCATGTATGGAATTTATACACGTTTGGATTCCTCTTCCCGATAATTAAAGTGTTAAATATTTGTTATAAATAGTCTTTTTTATTATCTAACATAATGAAGAACCTATAGTGAGCATTTTTTTCTATATAATCGTGGAGCTATGTAATGTTGACCACCACATATGAGTATTCTTGTTAATAATGTACTTTAATTCTATATGAAAAGCATGAAGTAAATGGATAAAGATGTTAAGAAACACATTGAAAGATAAAAAGTAGAGTATGAAGGAACCTTAAGCAATGTATTAAATACTTAAAAGAAACCCTACATACCTACTCCACATTTGATTCACCCACTGCACATTACCCATGGTTCAACGAAGGCGATAGGGTTCAATCAAGCCAACTAAACACAAACAGTTAATATATATATATATATATATTAAAGGCCAATACATTGGATTCCACCCATAGCACATTATCCATGGTTCAACCAAGCCAACTAAAAGAAAACAGTAAAAAGATAAAATTAAAAAGGCCAATACAAGCCAAATAGACAACCCAAAACATGGGAAGAGATTACAAGCAAAGATGAAAAATGGCATGGATTGTCGACTCTAGAAATAAAAAAAACCATTGAAATTGTAAAAACAACCTTGGAGATAGGTTAGCACACTGCTGAAATTGACATGTGTTGGTAAATCAAAGGGACAACGATCGGTCTATCAAGGGAACCGACTGAGAGCTAGCGGACTGAGTACATAGATATGGGGAACTCTAATAGCAATAAGAGAAATAGGACAAAAAATCAACTTAAGAAAACACAAACCAATGGATTTTAACAACACATAAACTCAAGCTATGATGTAATCCACCATAATGACATGAAAATTATGAATAGTTAGAGGTGAGTTGGTGTTTTAAAAATGAAATATCTTACGTACTTCCTGCCAAATAGGGTTTCTAATTGTGGATTTGTTGATTATACTAGATGGGTGCACAAGAGAAGATTCAAGGAAGGGCTAGAGGAACCTCAATCATTACATTATGGAGGTAAATTGTGGAGGTGGAATTTTGATAGAGTGGTGAAATCTTGGGGGTAAAAAACTCATGTGACATGGAACATAAACAAATTTACAAAGATACGCATATAAAATATATAACTACAATAGGTGCACTCACGCCACTCCATTGGTTGAGCACTAAATGTCTATATAAATGTAGTTTTTCATAGTTGCTAGTTTTATTTTGTCAAAAGTCAATGGGATAAGAAGGCTTCAACAAATTGTCAAAATTTGAATAGCTTAAAAAATTTGTACACACCTAAACACGGATTTGGTTTCCTCAAATCATGACAAAGTTAAAAGAAGAGAAAAAGTTAAGTAAACAATGAAATGTTAAGTTGCAATAACAACATCAATATAATTATAGATTTTAATGGTGAATAAATATCTATACTATGATTCACTTAAATAGTCAATCATTGTACCTAGGCATAGACCAATTTTCCTCTTGTCAATGCGTACTCATGAGAACACTCGTGCAAGAGAAGCACATGTGTGAAAGAGCCAATGTTGAGCCCTTTTGTGGGTAGTCTTTGTTTTGCTCTACACCAACAGTTTCATTGGGGGAAGGAATTAGTGGTATCCAAAGTGGAAATAAAAGTAGTTTCAGATATATATCCCTCGGGATAATTACATTAATATGCCTTTATTTATATAGCTATCCTGTCAAAAGGATAAGGATGGATGAGTATTCTATACGGCCAGATGTAAACTGACTATAAATTGGAATTTATTTATTTTGTTGAAAAGGTTTTTTTAAATCTACTTGCCTATTTATTTATTTTGTTGAAAAGGTTTTTTTGAAATCCACTTGCATATAAAAAAACAAACAAGCTCACCGACAATGATGGGCCTTATCTTGTTTGATTGTAAATCTATTTTAAATTTGACAAAGTCGTCCAGCTTTCTCTGTTTAAACTTCATCCTCGCGACCGACCTGGAAATAAAGAGAAACAATTCAAAGGAAGTCTTTATATAAGTTGTTAAAGGGAAACAGACGTGGTGAGTTATAAGCTGTTAAAGGGAAACCGAAATCGGGCCAGAAGGTGAAATGGTTGCCAATAAACGGCATTTTGTATTTAAGAAATATGTTTATTTATGTTGTAGAACAAATCTGAAATTAGCAATTAAATAAGGTAAAAGTCTGTGTGTTTTCATTAACTTTGTCACAAACAGTAATTCATCTTTAATATTATACAATTTGTAATTATTATTTGTATATTTTATTGTTAGATTTGTAATTATTATTTGTATATTTTATTGTTAGATTTGTAGATTAAAGTAATTATTTTTGTGTAATTTTAGAATCCAGATTTTTCACTAAGTTGAATCTATTTAAAAATGAATTTTAAATAATAAAAAATAATAATTTCTTGCAAATTTATATGTCAAATTACAGTCAAGAAACCATTTCATAGAACACTTAAACAGCCCCTTTTATTTTATTTTAAGTTAAAAACATTGAAATTTGAAAGCATCCATGGATGTGAAAAAATTTCCCACTTTTGTTTAATAAATAATGAGATATCAATATAAAGGAAAGGAAAGATATTAATAAAAAAACCAGAATGAAATTAAGCCAGACAGACTTCCATTGTAAACTCACTATGTGAGGTTATTTCACTGTAAAATTTACTACATACAAAATAAGATCTCTCTACCCCCGGCCGAAAAAAGAAAACGCAATACTCTATACAGGGCTTGTAGCTTCGGTCTCCCAATCCCTTAACATATCAAACATATATGTATTACATAAATGCTATACCTAAATGATCCAAAAACATGAGGCCGAGAAAGAACACGCGCTCTGTAAGTGGATCAAGGACAGAAGCAATCCATCATGTTATTGACGGCCGAAGAAGAGGGCAACCATCTTCCGAAGTGAGGTCTCCTCTTCTGCCATTAACTCCAACTGATGACTTGTTGACGGAGATGTCAAGGCCACCGACTGCACGCTACTCCAAACTCCCTTCCGCTGCTGCTCCTCCTTTTGTGCGCTGCGATCACGCAGCTTCTGTAACTCCTCACACCATATTATTGCCACAAGAGACATTTTCTTTGTTTTTCTCTGTACTCAAAACAGAAAGAATGTATATTTAATATCCCCACCCACAATGCTGGCAAATTCCTGCTATATTGCTACTGAAACGCTGTTAGTACATACCAAGCTCCTCGAATTAATGGACCCTCTGACGAGTTTACCCCGTAATTTATACGCGGTTCCACAGATAGATGGCGGCTTTTCTTCTGTGTGCGGGGAACGGAAACATGTCTGCTGGTTTTGGCTTTACATGAGGGGAAGTCAGTTTATGGCATTCGGTGGGCTGAACGTGACGAGACAGGCAACGTGGAATACATCCTATTAAAGTGAAATGGTGATGCACTGAAAAGGAAATGCGCACATTATTTATTAAACTAGCATACCCCCAAAGCGGCGGGGGAATGTAAAGGCCGAAGAGAACAATATAGAATATTTTGTTTAAATTTTGTTATTATGCCGATAAGGCGTATATTTATTGACAATGGGCATAATTAATGATTTTTTAACCTTATTTACCCTTAAACCCTAATCTGATAACTACTCATTGAAGATGATGGCATATTCTTAGTCGTCCTCCAAAATCAATGAATCAAATTTAGTGTTCATAACTTCCTTGCATTTATGAAAGCATCCATTAATATGTTTACCTTTTTACATTTACCTAATCACATTAAAAAATTACTATAAAGATATATAATTTCCACATTTAAATGATTAATCATTTTTTAACGGCTCTTTGATGCCACAACCTGCACGCATTCCTTTCTGATGTTTAAACTACCCTCTGATGCCACGACCCATTCTATGAGCGTTTAACCTCCAGCGCACATTTTTCCCACTTAAATAATTATCAATTTAAAGACAGGCGCTGCCAATTTAGAGACAGCCCCATTTTCCATGCATTTTGTGAGTGTTTAACTTCCTACGCACGTTTTTCCACTTAAATAATTACCAGTTTAAAGACAGCTGCATGTGCCACGCATTCTGTGAGTCCTTTCGCCTCCTATGCACGTTTTCCCACCTCCTAAGCTTGAATAATTACCACGCTATAACCACATTTGCCAATTTGCAGTTTTTTCACTTTGCACACAGTCACATGCACACAAAAATAACTATTACTGTTTACACGGGGAAGGGCGCTGGAAATTTCTCGCCAAAGCAGCCAGTATGTAAGAATAAACCTCTGTGAATACATGCATCTGTGATTTCTTAACATTTGCGGGGGCAATTTTGACTGTTTTTTGTGTTGTGGATGCTTATTATGTAATGTAATGACCAATTACAGAAACGACAGATATCAATTTGCAGATCTAAAGAGAACTGAAACAACGACAGACTAAAGTGCCTTAACTATCTCCGGCCTGATCTCAAACGCGACAAGATCAGTCCTAAAGAGGAGCATCTGATTATCAAGGTCCATGAACTTTCGGGGAACAGGTATGTACTCATATGCAATATGCAGAAGATGAATATTATATGCAATATGTAGAAGATTATGTGTGATTTATGAATATGCAATAAAGATGAATATTATATGACGCGAGTTAGATGCATATTATATGCCAGATAGATGCATATTATATGTCGCGAGTTAGATGCATATTATAAAGAAAATTGTTGCCGCAAGTTATATGAATATTATATGCAATATATGCAATAAAGATTATATGGAGTATTTTACAATGGACTGGGGTCGAAACATATTACAATGGACTCGGGTGGATATCAGTATTTTACATTAATCTTGTGTTTTAGGTTTGGGGTCGATATTTTACATTAATCTTGTGTTTTAGGGTTGGGGTCGATTTTACATTAATCATGTGTTTTAGGGTTGGGGTCGATATTAATCCTGTGTTCCAGCAATCAGATATACATAAAATTTATAAATTATAGATTATATGCAGTATTTTACAATGGACTGGGGTCGATATAGTGTTTTACATTAATTCTGTGTTTTAGGGTTGGGGTCGATATTTTACATTAATCCTGTGTTTTAGGGTTGGGGTCGATTTTACATTAATCCTGTGTTTTAGGGTTGGGGTCGATATTAATCCTGTGTTCCAGTAATCAGATATACATAAAATTTATAAATTATATCGTGGTTAGCTCTCAAGTGTAAAAACATAAAACATTTAACCTAGTGTGAAAGGGCAAGGACAATTTGATTTGAGGACGGTGAACAACGGACAGCTATCGGTGTTCACCAGCAGTGGATGAGGCGGTTTACCAGTTGTAAGCCTTTCAGCGTTCACCAGCCGCGAGTTAGCGGCTGTGCTAGTAATTATATTATTTCATGAGTAACATTGTAAGGGTATATTAAGCATTTCCATGCATAAAGGGGAAGAGGGAATTTTTTTGTTGTTGCAAAGTAGTTAGGTCAAAGTATGATTGATAGATATTTGTTAGCAAATATTTGACACAATTTCATTTCATGTATAGAAGTATGGACCAAGTCATGATTACAACATAGAAGAATCTAGAAGTTAAGTGACAGAGAACATAAGTGTTTTTCTTCTTTTTTTCGTAGTGAAACATAACCAATATCTTTCATTTTTTCATAGTGTTGGAAGGAGAATGATGGTGCTATTTGCATTCCTTCTATAGTAGTAGCGTGTGACATTGCTGTGAAGGTCAAGCCTTGACGTTCAATGTTTCCAATGTCAATGGTAGACCTTGTTAAGGTCATTCCTTGAGATTTATGTATAGTCAATGCCCAGGCCATCTTAAGAGGGTTTTGTTTCTTGTTACCCCTTTGTATGGGTGGAATTGGTACATGCTTTGGTTGGGTGTCGTCCCATGGAGGGCCAATGTATTTATCAAATGCCACAACAACATATGTTGGCAAATTTGGAGGGCTATTTCCTAGTGTATATACAATTTGCACAACTACTCCAAGAGCACCATTGACTAAACCTGCTTGGACCCATAAATTGCAGGATAGCATAACTCGTTGGCCTATACATAGAAAGACATGTTTTTCCAGTTGGTCATCATCTTGTTGGTGTGCTTCTGAAGCACCAAGTAATTCTGCAACACTTCGTGCAATTGGCATATTCAAGGATTGAAGCATGAACTTGTTATGATTGTCCACAAGAATGTTTGTTGAAAAGAGGTGGATTGAAGTGTCAAACCTTTGACGTTCTTCAATGGATAAAAATCTGTCAGTGTTAGACTGAAGGAGGTTCCAATAATCAATTGTTGGTGTAGCATTGTGAATGTTGGTTAACAATTGTCGAAAGCAAGACTGGGTGTTAGATATGCCTTGTTGTCGGAATATTGTTTCCAACTTGATTACAATGGTAAATGTTGTCCATAAGCTCCTCCCTGGAGTTGTGCCTACATAAAGAGGTTTGTCCATTATTGGTGGTAGTTGACCCAAGTCGCCCACAAGGATTATTGAATGAGAACCAAATGAGCAGTGGTTTCTTTCTGGAAATGCTTCACGCAAGCGACTTTCAATCTGTATAAAATTTTTAGATCCTATGAAGCTCATCTCATCAATTAGAATGTAGTGAATATGTTTCATCTCTTCTTGGAACACTGTAAGAGACTGACCATGTAAAGGCCTCGTGTCCTTGATAGAAATCCTAAGTCCTGCATGTATAGTGGTTGCATGTATGTTAAAAGCTGCAACTCCAGTAGGGGCAAGAAGCAATATTGGGCTATGGCCAGATGTTGCTTAAGAAGATAGTGCTTCTTTGATGCAGTGTATAAGTTAGGATTTCCCCGTCCCTGCAGTGCCTTGGATGATCATTTTCAATGGTTCTTTTGGTTCTCTTGCTTGAAAGTGTTGGAGGATGATGTCGAATGCACGTTGTTGATGTGTAGAAAATGTATTGCTGGAAGGAAATATCGTCTTGAGTTCTTGTATGAATTCTGCATTCTTTCGATTATAGTTGATGAAGTTTGGTGCACTTTCTAGTGTATCTTGTGATAATGCGAGCCAATCCCATGGGTGGGAAGTGTCAATCTCTCGAAGTCCCAACATATCAAGAGAAGTGAAGTTGATATTTCTTGTAGGGGCCAACCTTGATAAACACTACCATTCATTCATCTCCATGTTTTTGTTGTCTGGTGCTATGGCTATCTCAATCTTCAGTGGATTGCTCAGTAGGAGTGTGCACAGGGGTGTGATGAACATGCCATACATGGTAGTCATTTTTTATGATCTCCCACTTAGCTACAATGTCTTCTTTTGAAAGACCTATATCTTCAAAGAAGGAACGAAAGGGTTTGTATAGCTCACTCCAACAAATGTCAACAAAGGCATTGGAATCTTTGTTTGGTATTGTAGTAAAAAGGGGCCATACATGGACAATTGCGGGGAGGTGCCTTTTTTTCCACTTTTCTTTTTTACGTGCTTGGTTGTATGTCTAGTTTTTTGCAAGTTCAATCAAACATGAAGGGGAAAGAAAAAAAACGTATTAGATATGCATCAATGAAATTGGATCCAGATAAGAAGTTAGGAGAATCATAAGAGACTCAGTGGAATATTTGACGACCAACATTGAGTTTGGTGAAGGTACAATTGTATGTGACAAGGGGTAATTTTTGGAGCATATGGAAAGTTTCTTGGGCACTTATGTCTCAGTCTACAATTGCTTCTGAGTGCAAGCGTCAATAAGAATTTGAGGTAGAGTCTTCAAGATGTGATGTAGATACAATTCTGGTCAACATATGGTGGTAGGTCTCAAATCTTCCCTCTGCTTTGGAAGCATATTTGGTAATGTATTTTAGAACTGCATAACGAGAGAGGACTAGTTGGAAATCTACATTTTCTCTCCATGTTTGGAGTATGTTAAGATTATGGATGTTTAGGTGCTCATCTTTGCATGCCGGGTGATATATCTTTTGACCTAGCTCATCAAGGTAGAGTGATGACTCCATTTGTACCTTTCAAGGGAATTTATATCTGCATTCAAGGGTAGACCCTTTTCTACGAAGTCCAGAATTTTTATAATAGGATTGCAAATAACCTCTCCATTTCCAATCCATGCAAGCGAGTTTGTTGTTAACATGTATATGTCATTCCTTGGAGCTTTTGTGTAAAAAGTGGAAGTATAAGGGAACTGATAGACCACATAGGAAAAAAACAAGCAAGGAATGTATTAAATAAAATATAATGGACACAAATGGAATTAAAGGATAATAGATATGCGAGTAGAGAAAAAACAAATGTTAAAGTATCACTATATTTGTTGATGTATGGTTGTAACTATTTGAACAACAATATTTTATGTAGTTGTGTAGACTTTAAGAAGTAATAAACATGAGATGATAGAAAAAGAAAAACATGATATAGTAGGAGAGGAAATGGAAAACATAAAACTATAAATATATTCTATTATTTAAATAAAGACATTTGTATGTTGATGATATACGTGTATAAAGGGAAAGAATGAGAGATATACACATTGAAAATGTTCATGTAGTTAGATTATAGAGATATAAATATATATTTGTTTTAGTTTAGTCCAATATAAAACTCAATATTTATGTTTCAAATATTAAAACATGTGTTACAATTAGAAATATAAAAGAGAATACAAAGCTATAGTTAAAGGAGAATATAAAGAATACTCAAGCAAATATAAAGAATACTCAAGCAAAACAAAACAGTAAAGAGTATGAGCAAGAATTAATATGTAAAAATAAATATGGTGGATCGAACTTCAAATGGAGTGGAATAAGTACTCATAGATTTCGTAAAAGGACAAGAAGAAACTAATAGTGTTGGTTATGTTTATCAATATTGAGTGGGATCTATTTGGGTTTAAAATATATAACTTAAGATGTATACTAATGTATATGATTGATGGTGGGTCCCTCGTTAGATGGGGTCAATGAAATGTCCATTGTAGTCTACCATCCAACTTGGGATGTGTAACGGGGGCTTCATAAGTCCACACAACCCTTACTTCTGAAGTAAGATAACATTTCTCACCCATCAAATTCCAATACTATGTAATGTGTCCATCAACCTAACAAAGATGACTACGACTATTGAAGAGTTTTGAAGTAAACAAAATAAAATAAGGACTATTTAAGTTTCATGTTGATTTTAAGAATATTGAAAAGTTTTAAAGAAAAAAGAATAAAGTATATATTGAACATATGTAAAGTTAATATAAGAAATTTAAATATTGTGAATATTAAGAATATTGGAGAGTTTTGAAGAAAATAGATTAAAGTATATATTGAACATATGTAAAGTTAATATAAGAAATTTAAATATTGTGAATATTAAGTAAACCATAAAAAATAGTGAATATACAATAAAAAAAAAAACTAAACAATTTCATTATAGAACTTTATATAAATGTTAGCATAATGTTTTTTTATTATAAAAAATGAAATTGGATTTTAAGTCAATACAATTTTCTTTTAGCTATAAATGTAGTATAACTAAATATCCATTATATTTCCCTAAAATCTAATTCCATAATATATCTTAGAGAAATTAACCAAAATATTATTTTTTAAAAACAATAAACAACATAGAATTTCTAAAAAATTCCATAAGTATCTTAAACCCCATTTAAAATAATAGCATCCTTAATTAACGTTGCTATAAAATTTTACAATTAACCTTTCGTCAAATTCTTAAACATTATGACAAGATAGATTATTATTATTACAAGATAGATTATTATTATTTTCAAAGTATTCACTGAACCTGCATTTCTATTAAGACAATAAACATTTTGAAAAAAAAAAAGTAAATAAGTAAAACAATTTTGAAAAATGAAAAACTATCCAGAAAAAGAAAAACCAAATAAGTAAAAAAAGAATAGTAATGGAAAAAAGACTAATTAAAATTTTATAAAATAACATAAAATATAAAACTTAGCATTAAATTTAAATAAAAAAATTAAAATACATATATTTTTAAAATTTGAATTAAATAATAATAAATCTAAATAAAAACTATACTTAAGGTACCATATACATATATATTGTTTGCTAGCTATTGCATTGTGCATGGGCTATACCAACCCTTATTTGAGTGGATTTTTAACCTTTGAAACCAATCATGTTAGTGAAATTTGACACACATTAATTTAAAAATAAAGTAAAATAACAACTTTTATTTACTTTGATTTCTCAATACCAATATTGAATTTTAATTTTTATCATTTTAAATTTAAATAAAAAAAGGAAATAGATTATCATAATTATATTTTAAAAAATTTTAAATTAATTTACAAAGAATGAAATTTTATTCCAAAATTATTCTAACATCTTACAACAAATTTCGTATAATTTTTTAACCAAACATCAAACTTTGGGATCTAGCTTGCATTCTAGTATGGTTGTCTATATCATTAACCATGCCGGATGTAATCAAATTGAAACTATAGGATCATTAACCATGCCGGATGTAATCAAATTGAAACTATAGGGGATTGGAGGTGATATGTGTTTTCCATTTATGGAACCCTAATTAAACTTCATGAAGAGTGTGCCCCCAACCATGGAACTATTTGCTAGATGGGGTCCACCAAAGTCCAGGTGGATGAAATGATTTTGATTTAAAATACTATGCACGGATACTCTCTGTGTTGAGCACTAAGGAAGCCAATTGGAACCATTCTTCTGACACTATAGATGGAGTATTTGCACCCATGTAATTTTTTGTATGTGGCTTCCTCTAGATAAAAAACCGCAGTTGTAAAGGGCAGTCATAATAATTATATGGTTATAAAATACACCCAAGGGCAGTCATGTAATTTCTTTTCTCAGGTTATTTGAAGGCCTTCACATGCTGACACAGATAGTAGACAATCGTTCTCTGTCGCCTGGAATAGCCATCAAATTAAGTAGACTTTTAACACAGAATGGTATAAGATCCAGTGCAGAAAGGCATGCCACCAATAAAATATACAGAGCATTTATGGGGTCGACTTTTCTCATGCAGATGCAATCTTATATTGGAGACATGATCCAGCCAAGGGTACATGATTTGTGGTCTTTTATTCACCTTTTGGATGAGATGCAGAGCCAAACAACTGATGGATGGAGGTTTCTTCCTGTTGAGACTCTCAGAGAAGCCATTAATGGGATTCGAGATGACGCGGAAAAGATTGCACTGTATGAACATTTCTCTAAGATCGTAGACTATCAAGATAAACTGAAATGGTTTCAGCAAATTTCCAAGTCTGAAGGTTGTTCCTAGGTAAAGAGTTATCCAAATATTCTGGAGTAAGAAATAATTATTTCCGAATTAATTGGATATTATTATTTATATTATATGTTGTTAGTTCTCTTTAGCCCTGCGTAAGTACATTTAGTTCGTTTTTGTTCATGGTCTAAATTTAAATTCTTATTCCTGAACCTAGATTCCTATTTGATCTAGAGTTAGAGGAAGATATTTAACTTTGATCACGCTAAATATATATATGTCAACAACGTGTCAATTGTGTGGTGTGTGTTTTTGCATGGCATATTGAATGACTCAATTACATTCCGTTTCTATATAGCCCCTTCTCACGAATCCTCATGGTTTAATGCGCAGAATAGAGGTCCGGCGTTTGAAACCCGGGAGAAGAGAGCTCTTGGATTAGAGGTGGTCGTGCACCGGACACAGTGCAAAATTACCCCTTTCAGAAGCTTCGAGAAGGTTGAGGTTGAGTTCTAACAGTCATTGGAGTTTGATGATACTGTTATTAAATTGGATTTTGTTATTTTTAATATTATTTAATTATCTGTTTTTGTATTGTAATCTATATGAGCCTAGGTATATATTGCATAAGCTACGAGTAGCTTATATATTAACATTGATCAACTTTCTAACGTTCTTAATGACATATTTTATACCTTCATGCCAAGCCAGAACAACGCAGTTTCGTTTCCTATATGTAGTCAGTTCTTGACTATTAATAGATTATTTTGATTGCAGTTTCCTTCAGATTTGTTTCCTATTTTTCTATGAAAATCTTAAAATCCACTTTCTGTCTGGAGATTCTTAGAAATAAAACTTCTAGAATTATAACTTCTAGAATAAGAAATTCTTTGTCCTATGATTTCATAAATTCTTAAATTTCAAACTATGAGAGAGTTGTAGTTTAAATTTAAGTGAGAAATTCAAAGAATTTCATGTTGAGCAGCAAATGTTAAGAATCTTTAAATGTTGAAAAGGAAAATAAGATTACACAGTACATATAAGGAAAAATTCCACGAAAGGAAAATAAGATTGTAAAATTGGTTGTAAAATTTGTTGGCCTACCTGATATAAGTAAGCGGGTTTGCAAATGACTGAGATGAACTGATCTTTAAAGCTATCAAACGAATGAATCTCCAAAGCTATCAAATGGATGAAGAAGAATGTAGACAGAGAAAAGGTTTGATAATGGGAATGGATATTGTCCATTGAAGAGTCTTTATATAGAAAAATGAGGAAACCGACTTAGTGTTGATCGACTTACCAATGGTTGCATAAACCGACTTCTTGATTGTGTGTAGTAGTTACACTTCTTAGCTGCTTCCAGGTTGAGATTTAATTGCCTCATTAAATGTGCTGACAGTTTTAAATGACAATTTTAAATGTGACTGACAGTTTTAAATGTGTTATCTTACATCAAATTTAATATACAGATGGAAAGTTTTAGTTGGACATCAAATTTAATACATATGGCAGGTTTTAGTTGGAGGAACACAGACGACGAAGGCTTAAGATGTTTTTCCCCTTAAAAGAACACCTTCGGCGTAATTAAATTGGGTTCACTTGTTCTTATCATGAAATTGAATAAAGTAATGTTGGCTACTCAATTAGATTTTTTCTACAAATTTAGACAGTGAGATATTTCATTCCACAGGGAGTGGTTAAATTTTTCTTTATGAAGATGGTTTTTTTGGGTTTATGTGAAAATTCTCAAAATTCTTATAGTATATTTTTACATTGAGAGTATCTAGTTGCTATACATTGTCATTTAGTATGATATTAAATTAGATGAAGCTACATTAAAATAGTAATAATAAAGTTTATTCAATTAAAAAAAAAAAAATTTAAAATGGATCTACACTAATTATTCAAGGTTCCACAATGATTAATACTAATCCAAAAAGTAGATGTATGGGTACCTTAAGACAAAACCCATTTTTACACCATAGTCCACCATTATAACTTAAATAAACCACTTTCCTTATAGTTATTTTCACCTTATAAAGTAAAAAAACCCTTTTATGACTTTTCACTCTCAAAATTATTTTAAAAAGAAAAATAAAAGAATTAAAATTCAAACTTTTTCTTATAAAACCAAGAGGTATCCCCACCCCACCCCATTTCTCATATTCAATCTTTATTGATACATGCTATTGGATTTGCACTAGAGCTCAAGAGCCCTAGTTTATCGAGAGCACTTCCCTCAACAACCATTGTTACACATAACCACAAGGGAGATAGAGCAGCCATACAGTTAGGGAATAACAAGAACCCTCCCAAAGAGGAGGCCAAGGAGATCAACATCTTCAAGAATCTTATTCACAAGTGCTTTGTACAACCATTTCATTGGATAATAGATCATCTATTCATTCTTTCATGAATTCGTTGTTCAATATTATTTCTTTTTATTGTTTTTTATTTATGTTTACATGAATATGTTGACTCTTAAGATGAATAAGTCCATTGCTAGGGTTTCTAGTTTTCATTTTCTATATTCTTCAAACAACCACAAGATTTGTAGATCTGTTAACCCTCTTTACATATTTACACCAACATAATCATGGTGACTCCACTGGGGATCTGATCCAATCTCATGATCCCTAATTGTGGGTGTGTGGATACATCTATTTTCCCTTCTTTTCACTTGATTTTTTGAGATTTTTTGGGATTTTTTGGTTGTTGTTTCTTTATGATTCATGTTTTCAAGAAACAATTATCGAAAACCCTTCAGGATTCCCATAGAGACGAGCTCACAACTATCAAAGACCACTCAAGGCCCAACGTAGGAACAGGGGGTAGTAAGTGCATTGACCAACACACTAATTGAATCCAGTATCTACATTGGCCAATGAAGGAAATAGGGCCAACTTCTACAAGGGCAACAAAATTAACCAGGTAAGTTTCTACATTGGCTTAGAAAACTCTGTTTTTCGATTTTTAGTATTTGTTTTCTGTTGCCCGGGTGTTTTTTAGGGCTTATAGCGTGATTTTAAATTTCCTTGATGTAGGTTAATGTATCATATTCAATATATCTACAGGATTGAGGAACAAACCGCCTAGGGTTTTAGTACATTTTCCCAATTGATTTCTTAAACCCTTTATTTGTTATTTAGTCATTTAGGATTTTCTAGTTTGCATTAATCATTGGTTCAAAACAAAAGAAAGTAAAAGGGCATACATTATTGACCTGGTCCTAGATGCATGTAGGAAGCCATTGCTTTTCCAACCTTCAGTTTTTAGTTTCTGTTATAGTTGTAGGTGCATCTTATTTTCTATTTTAGATTGATTTTATTTCAGATTTACATAGCCTCTTAGTGAGAGATAAAGATTCTCATTGGACCTTTTTTTTACTTGCCAATAGAGGTTTCCTTTTTTGAAATTAATTTCATGTAAACTAAAGGGTAAAATAGATTATTTTTTACTTTGAAATATGAATTTTTGCAAGTTCATTTCATCTTTGAAAAGTAACTTAGATCATTTTATTTTAGTAGTTTCCTTTGATTACTTACTTGCATATTAGTTTAGATTTCAATTTAAACTGCAATTTGTTATTTTCTTGCAAGCATTTTTAGTTAATCACACCACACGTGCACACATACCACACCTTAAAAATTATGCTTGGCTCATGATGTCAATCTCAACCTAATAATTAACTCTCTAATTTAACACACATTTAAGCCCACTTGGGCACCAAAAAAGAATATTGTATTTAGGTTAGGACTTTGGGGATAGTAATCCAAATAATTCCCCTTAATCATTTCACATTGAAACATAAAGGTTGACTATTAGGGAGCTAGAATCCTTTCTATCGGACATGCTCCCATCCTATTTGGTAATAGGCATGCTATTTTAGAGTGGATAATGCCAAGGTCTATACCGAATGTGTGATTGAGAGTCCTTTCTCTTTCACTACTAAATATCCCCAGACTGCTTGATTTTAGCTTGAAGGCAAGGTAACTTGTTACACATATCCATGAAGAGGTAGATTATTGGCGATTGTTAGGTATCTTTACCTAGGTGTCTCTCACAGGAGGGAGGACACATGAGATATATTTCTACAAGACTTTGGGACCTCTAACTATCCACTTCCACATATTTATGACTATCTCTTTCATACCTTCACTCAATTATGCAGGGGGCATCATCTCCCCCTATTGTTAGTTGTCTGGAAGGCCCTTGTCCATAGACTAGGTTTTGTTTGAACACGTCTAGTTTATCTTATAGGCTAGAGTCATTTCTTTTTATAAGACATAGCTACTTGAGTTATGATATATTTATTTTTTAGACACACTTAAAACCACTTGATGCACCACCTAAGCACGTAGTGTGTGTTGTTTGATCATTATTGGCTTAGTTCATAACTTATTTCTGTTTAGATTTTTGATTAGCTTGTTTCATATTTAGGGTGATACTTTCCTTAGGATGCCATAGCTCCCCATATGAAACAATCTCATCGACTGCATGGCCTTCAACCCAAGTTCCCCATTAGACACACTATCTTCCTTGATCGACAAAATAGGGATCCCCACCCAAGACCACCCTTGGGTTCTAGTTCTTCTGATTCAATACACCCCTCCCCATCAAGGGGTGTTGGTACATCTATTTTTAGGCCTGCTTCCACCTCCTTAGGTCCTTTATCTTCATCCAAGCCAAGTTCCACCATGGTTGGAGCTAATCCCAAATGAAATGCCAACCAACCTTCTATGCCTTTCATGGAAGGTTTAAATTTACCCGATTTGAACAAATTGATCAATCATCCCATCCACCATGATCCAAATTGGACCAATATGCAAAAACAAATTTCCTCTGAAATCCCAAAGTTTGAGGGTAAAACTGGAGATGAGCCTTCCAACCATATCATGTTCTTTCACTTGTGGTTTTCCTCCAACTCCATAACTTAGGATTCAATTAGGTTGTGATTGTTTCAATCCACTTTGATGGGTGCTACTACCAAATGGTACTATAATACCCCTATTTCCCCCAACTTGTAAATACAATTATATTTGGATAAAACACTGTGGGCAAACCCGACATGAGAATTTTGGAAAAGACAATGAACCTTGTTATTATATATATGGAAAATTGTGGCATAACTGTTGAAAGGAGGTGGCTAATATGGACCATGATGCATGAGAGGGGATGGTAAGGGGAATCAATGATGGTTGAGATGACCTGCCAGACCAATACGTTGATGGATATAAATTTCTTAGACCCAGAACAATCTTCTTGCACAAAAAATGTAATTACAAGTCAAGTTGTTAGTTGGGAAATCTTCCTCAAGAGTAAATGAAGATATGGGCAGAGTACCCGTTTGTAAAATTCCTGATCTGACCCACAAAATCTTGCTGGGAAAGGAAAGAAAATTTAGAAAAATCATGGGTAGGGGGCGGAGGATACACAAGAGTAGGTCAGAAGACCATTCGAGAGAAATAAGAGTGTGCGAGGCTCTTTGGTTCGGAGGAGAACTGAGAAATATATGCTATTCCGGGTACAGGAGCGCTTGGATAGTTTTTTCTAATCAAGTTGATAAACAGAGATGCAGTGATTGAGTGAGAAATCACAACAGGATCCCTTTCTTGGTGGATAGAAAACTGAACTACCAGGGCCTTGTGGGAAAATGAGAGTAACCTTTGTTCCTTGTTGTAGCTGAGAAAAAAGGAAAAAATTGATAGATGCGGATGCTGTATATAAATGGTTGAATCTACTCGAAGGGTATTTTTCGGTCCACAATTTTTTCGATATGGAAAAGATCACTTTTGCACTCCTCAAGGTCATTCACCATGTTAAATACTGGTGGGATACTTACCCTGAGAAAAGGGTCGTAGAGGAATTTGCAATATTTTTGGTGGCCCCTACACGAGATTTCTTCCGAGACACCCACGAGATTTCTTCCGAGACACCATTAAAGAACAGTACTACCCTGTTGGAAGCTACGAGGACCAATACACCAGGTGGATCACCCTACATCAAGAAAGGGACTAGACAGTATCATATTTCACCAATATTTTCCATACCCTACACACCAAATTGGGTATCAAAGACTCCGAGCGTCATCTGATGCTCAAATATCGTGTTTGTTTGCATAGATACATTCAAACAGAAATGGAGTTTCTGGACATCGCCTCATTGGGCATAGCTTATAGATACGCTTTCAAGATTGAGCAAAAATTTAAGAAGAAAATATGGGAGTTTAGGTCTGCAAACCCCTCTCAGTCGAAGCAGGGAAAATTCAGCCCTAACCCACATAGCAAGGGACCAAGTCAAGATGGATGCCCGCAGGACAACCAGTCCAAGGCGCAACACAGGAAGGGAAATGAGAAGACGAAGAAGGACATGGGAAAATGGTGTGAGTACCATAAAATCCCTTGGCACAACACCGAAGAATGTCGCTCCAAGAAGTCCCCCATGGTTGAATTGAAGAATTCTGAGTCAGAGGTTGATTCTGATTCTAAATCAAATCCTGAAGGAGGGAAGCAGATTATCGATGCTGAACCCAATTCCACTGTCGCTACCACCAAAGTACGACCAAGCAAACCAGAAGAACCAGAGGAAGTGGAACACCTCTTTCACTCACAGATGTGGGTAAAGGGGGCTCTGGGGGCTCCGCTTCATTTCATTGTCGATAAAAGTAGTCAGAAGAACCTCATTTCAGCAGAGGTCGTAAAGTGGTTGGACCTGCCAACAACACCACACCTGCAGACCTACACCATAGGATGGCTTCGCCAAGGAAGAGATCTTCGTGTCAGCCAACAATGTCGTTTTCCATACGACATCAAGCCTTTTAAAGATGAGGTACTGTGTGATATTTCTCCCCTTGAAGTTTGTGATGTTCTTTTAGGACAACCATATTTGTGGAAGCGTCATGTTGTGTATGAGTCTACAATTGTACATGATACCAGAGGTAGTGCCGCCTACTGCTATTTCTTTAATCTCTGCTAAGAAATTCAGTAAGGTTATCTCACATACTGAGAAGTTCATCTTCTTTGTGATCCGTGCTCACAGTAAGTAGAAGGTCATCACCACATCTGTGGCCTCTACACAGAGCCTCTCTTTGCAACAAAAGCAAGTGGATGGGATCATGGAAGAATACATAGACATCTTCTCCTCACCTACAGGGGTACCAACACACTGCCAAGTCAAGCTTCCAATTGATCTGACCCTCAACGCACCTCTACCCAATGGACCATTTTATCATCGCTCCTTGATGGAAAAAGATGAAATCAGGTGACATATCCAAGAGCTGCTTCAAAAGGGGACACTCATACCTAGCTCCTCCCCTTCTGGAAGCCCGTTTGTACTAGTGCAAAAGAAGGACGTGATGTGGCGACTCTGCATTGATTACAGATCCTTAAATAAAATCACAATCAGGAATCGATACCCCATTCCCAGGATTGATGACCTTCTTGACCAACTCAAGGGGGGGAATTCCTTCAGCAAGATTGACCTAAAGTCTGGCTACCACCAGGTTACCATTGAACCAACTGATGTAAGGAAGACAACCTTCAAATCTAAAGAAGGTCTCTTCGAATGGCTAGTCATGCCCTTTGGCTTAACAAATGCACTAACCACTTTCATGAGATTGATGGATGATGTATTGAGACCTTTCACCAACTCCTTTGTGGTGGTATATTTGGATGATATCCTCATCTTCAACAGGACGTGGGAGGAGTACACAAGGCATATTTAGCAGGTTTTGAGCACTCTCCAACAGTGCAAGCTATATGCCAACTTGGAAAAATGCTCTTTTGGCATGAAAAATGTCCAATACTTGGGCTACATTGTTGATGAGCATGGGGTACATGTTGATCCAGCTAAGATCCAAGTCATTCGTGACTGGCCAGCCCCGACCACACTGATCGAGCTTCAAAGCTTCTTGGGACTAGACAACTTGTATCGACGATTCGTGTTGGGATTCTCCCATATTGTATGGGCCCTCAGCCAGGTGACCAAGGGTGTTGATAGGGCCAATTTCATGTGGGGGAAGGAGAAACAACGAGCATTCGATGATCTGAAGCATCACTTGTGCTCAACTCCAGTACTCTCCTTTCCCGATCTACAACAACCACTCGAGATTGAGACTAATGTATCTGACTATGTTGTGGGCACAGTTCTCACTTAGCATGGGCATCTGGTGGCATACCATAGTGAGACACTCTCCGACACTATCTGAAAATACCCCACCTATGACAAGGAAATGTATTCCATTATACAATCCTTTCGTCAATGGAAACAATACATTCTGGGAAAAGAGACGATCATACACATTGATCACAAGCCTCTGTAGTTCATACAGACACAGGTGAAATTGTAGAACGCCCACCATCAGAAGTGGTCCACCTACCTGCAACAGTTCCATCTCAAAATCAAGTATAAGACAGGTATCTCCAATCGTGTCACTTATTGCCTCAGTCGGCCTCCTGTGGATGAACTCACCATTGTACTCCATTCATGTGGACATGAAGCATCTAAGTGGCCCCAACTTTATCAACAAGATCTGGACTTCGCCACCACCTATCAACTCTTGGGTACAGGCGCAACTGTCACCAATTTTCACATTCAAGACATACTCTTATGCCACTGGGGCCATCTCTGTGTTCCTACAAGCGAGCATGCAAAGCTGATTTGGGAGGCCCACTACAATCGGGTGGCAAGGAATTTTGGCGTGGAGAAAATGTGGTCGTTCTTTAGAAACATTTTTATTGACCAAAACTTCGAGAGGAATTCAACAAGTATATCATATCTTGCACCGCTTGTTCCATTGCCAAGCCAACCATCAAGAAGCAAGGCTTATTCACCCCTCTTCCTATTCCCGATAAGCCTTGGGATTCCATCTCAATGGATTACATGTCTGGCTTTCCATCCACCAAGCAAGGAAACGATTACGTATTTGTGGTCATTGATAGGTTTTCGAAGATGGCCATCCTCATAGCCTACAAGAAGAATATAACAGTGGCAGATACTACCAAGCTCTTCTTTGAATGAGTGTGGGTCCACTGTGGGATACCACATACCATCATCTCTGATCGAGACAACAGGTTCCTCAACACATTTTGGTCGAGTCTCTGGTCTCTGTTGGACACCAAGCTCACAAAATTCATTTCTTTCCTCCCCCAAAACGATGACCAAACATAGGTCATGAATTAGATGATTGTGCACATCATGCGCATGTACAATTCTAAGCATCCACATGCATGGAACGAGAGTATCCCCTATGTTTAACATAGTTACAACAGGGCTCTCCATAGCTCCACTGGCCATAGCCCATTTCAGGTGGGTCTGGGATTCCAACCCTTGGGAGCCATTGATGTTGCACTTCTTCTTGCCACCGCACAAACAAACTCTTCTCATGATCATTCTACGATCTACAAAGCCACCAGATTCATTGAGTGGATTCAACACATACGCCAACAGGTCCAGGAGATTTTGTAGAAATATAATGCTAAGTATAAACAACACCATGATCAACATAGGGTACCACACTAGTTTCAGGTTGGCGACAAAGTTTGGTTACATTTGTAGAAGGAGCGTCTCACGGGGCCCCATCAAAATCTTCTCCCACTTCTCTACAGGCCTTACACTATCACCAAGGTTGTGGGTAGAAATGATTTTGAGCTCAACACTCCAACCTTCCTTGGTTTGCATCTAGTGTTCAATGTGGACCTCCCTTGGCCATATTCTCCACCATTATTGGACACCTAAGATATTGAAAAGCAACTGACACCAATAGATCTCAACCTCGACTACATGGATCAAGCCTCCACTGATCTGATAGTGGACACACAGGTCAAGGGCACTTGCCAACAGAGGATCCAACTTTATTAGGTTGTCAAGGCAGGGCAACTCCTACACCAAGGAAAGTGGCTCACCCAGGGCCAAATCCAGCAAAAGTTTCCTCACCTGATGGGGTAACTCAATGCAATGGAGACCATTGCTTCCTAAGGGGGGAGGATTGATCCAGGTGGATATTGGTGGCCACCCACCTACTCCAACTGGCTCCTCTTGTCCATTTTTGTTCAGCACGTTCTTATGTACTTCTTTGTAATTGTGGGTTCTACACTTATGGGGTTTTATAAAGCCCAACACATTCTCCATGTGGATACTGGTGGCCTCTCGCCTAATCCAACTAGATTATTTTGTATGTTTTCATGTCCGCACATCTTTTTGTTCTTCCAGGGTTGTTTTAGGGCCCTAAACGTTGTTTTTTTTGGCTCGCCACATTCAAACTGTAGACAGAGTTAGATTTTGATGGAAGAATGTGTATTTCTCTGAAATACCTTTCCAACGGGCTATCACACACCTAAAACAGAGGTTGTATGCAAAATTTACAACTCTGGGAAGTTGAGGTAACAATTTACACCAACTTACCCATAGGGGCCCACGTGACTTTTGGCGTTTCACCTTCTAGGGTTAGGTTTTTGGATGTCTAGGGTTTTGGAATTCATGAGTAATATAAGAAAGGCCTTTGGAGCCTCATTGTGATCCATTCTGCTTAGACGAATGCGCGTAGCAGCCACATCTCTTATTAGAGATAACTACCACCATTCGAGCAAGTGTTTCAGTTCCGCAGTTTTACAGTTTCAGCCTATTATTCAATAGAAGATATTTTTCTCTAGATATCCATGTTATTCTTCATATATCTGTGTTTATTGTATTCAGTCTGTTAATCAGTTCATTCCGCTCCTAAATATGAATCAAGACTAGCCATTGTGCACACCATCCCAATAGAAAAATCATCCATATCATCCATTTGCTTGTGACATAGATATCAAGGGATGCAATTAAATAGTTATTGTAACTATTTAACCTAGTTTCCATTTTGAGATCCTCTTCTCATCTCTCATAGGTCGTTGGGCATTATCTCTCTCTCCCCGAGAATTTTACCACTTTCCTGAATGTTTCCTCATTGCATGCACCAACCATTAATTACCTCGGCATTTTTATATGTTGTTGGGTGAATTACTGGGCAAGAGAATCAATCTGAGAAGGCAAAGGGACTGACAGGCTAACACACAAGACTAAGAAGACAAACATGCACATTACATAGGGGATTTTTCTACAGGTGAGGGGAGATGAAATACCCATGGAAACATATGGACACTCTTGCAGGCAGAGTGATCCAGGTGGATATTGGTGGCCACCCGCCTATTCCACTTGGACCCACACCAATTTTTTTTTCATTTTTCAGTTTCCTTAATTGTAGCACAATTTACTATTTTTAGCATTTTTTCGGGTCCTGAACTTCCACAGCCGTTTTGAGGCCTTAAGCGACGTTTTTTGGCATCAAATTCTCTAACAAATATGAATATGTTCCATACTCAATATTCACTATCAGCAGTGTATTCCTTGGATAGATATTTCTAACTATGTATCATGTGCATCAAATAGAGATAGCGTGCCAAAGTTACGACCCTGAGAAATTGATGTACCAATTTACCCCGACGGGGCCCATATTCTGGTGTTTCATCTCCTAGGGTTAGTTTTTTGGATGTTTAGGGTTTTCCATTGTTTCTCAATAATATATAGGCCTTCGAGCCTCATTGTAACATAAATTTTAGAGTCCAGTAGCCACCACATATCTTCTCAAAGATAATCTACCAGCATCCTAGCTATTTTATTTCCATTCTGTCTGTAAGCATATTTCAATCATTTGTTGTTAATGAAATGAAGTTTTATTTCCACCACATCTTTTCGTTTATGTGTATTTATGTATTTCATTGTGTTCTTGCATAAATCTGGATCAGTGGTATCAGAGCAGTATGCTCTTCCTCGATCCTTCTTTGCATGTCCCCAACGAGGTCGGGGTATAAGGAGTGAGGGCTCGATCTGGTTGAACCGTTGCAAGATCAACCTTGTAAACCCTGAAGGCCGCCCATGGGGGAAGAAAAGAAAGATGAGGGAGGAGGAGATCCTATCAAATTATTGCTCGAGGAGGCCCTCAAGAAACAAAGGAATGCGATGATGGACAACTTTGCCCAGATCCTTCAACGACTTCTCACTGGCAACACATCTACATCCAGCAGCCACTCTGGAGGCTCCACTCCTTTTAAGGTACAATTAAACTTTGACATTCCCATATTTTAGGGACAGATATATGTCGATGTCGTAGATGTATGGTTGAATATGTTAGAAGGATATTTCTCGGTTCATGACTTTTCCGACCGAGAAAGGATTATTTTTGCACTCCTTAAAGTTGCCTCCCATGTTAAGGACTGGTGGGAAACCTATTGGGAGCAACAGAGCGAGGGGGAACCCTCTCTATTCTTGGTCGCACCCACTTGGAATACTTTCTGAGACACCATCAAGGAACAATATTATTCTGTGGGGAGCTATGAGGAAAAATACAGACAATGGACTACGTTGCGGCAACAAAGGGACCAAGATGTGCATGAGCTAATGAATTTGTTTCATACCCTACGCACAAAGTTGGGTATCAAATATTCAGAGAAATATTTGGTGTTAAAGTATCACAGTTGTCTGCATAGATACATTCAAGAGGAAATGGAGTTTATCGACATCTCCTCGCTTGGTGTGGCATACTGGTATGCTGCCAAGATTGAGCATAAGTTCAAACAGAAGAAGCGAGACTTTGGGTCTGCGAATCAGAAGCAAAGGAAAGGTACCCCCAAGCCGTCAAACAAAGGACCAAGCCAAGGAGGGGTGGCCTAGGACAACTTGCCAAAGCCGCAAGCAAAGAACAACACCACGAAGCCAAAAAAGGACACGGGGAAGTGGTGTGATTTCCATAAGATCTCCACTCACAACACAAGTGAGTGTCGGGCCAAGCAGTCACTGGTAGCCGAGTTGAAGGCTTTTGAATCGGATGCAGGCTCCGACTCTAAATCAGAACCCGACAAGGGGAATGACATGGGGAAGCATATTATCGATGTGGAGCCCAATGCCATCATTGCCACCATGAAGAGCGCCTCTTCCATTCCCAAATGTGGGTAAAGGGTTCCCCGTTGCAGTTCATTGTCGACAACGGGAGCCAGAAGAACCTCATCTTAGTAGAGGTTATGAAATGACTGGGATTTCCAACCACAACACACCCACAACCATACACCATCGAGTGGATGCACCAAGGACGGGACCTCCGCATCAACAACAATGTCACCTTCCCTCAACATCAAGCCCTTCACAGATGAGGTATTATGTGGCATTGCTCCTCTTGATGTTTTCGATGTATTATTAGGCCAACCATACTTGTGGAAGAGACATGTTGTGTATGAGTCCAAGCCTCGTGTTGTTATTATTAATTTGGGAAATAAGTTATACAGGATACTGGAAATAGCACCGCCTACATCCATCTCTTTGGTTACTGCAAAACAATGTAGTAAGATGATTGCCAAAACTAGGAATTTTTTTTCCTGATGATTCGCCCTCAGGGAAAGAAGAATATTGTGGCCACGAACTCTAGACAGGGCCCCTCTGCATGAAAACAATAGATGGATAAGGTCACAGAGGAGTACAAGGACATCTTCACCTCCCCCATAGGGGTGCCTCTAAACTTCCAGGTCAAGCACCCCATCGATTTGACCCCAGGTGCACCATTGCCCAATGGACAAATCTATCGGCACTTTGTTCTGGAGAATGATGAAATCAAGAGGCAGATTCAAGAGCGGTTACAGAAAGGTCACATCCGGTCAAGTTCATCGCCCTGTGGGAGACCGATCGTGTTGGTGCAGAAGAAGGATGGGACTTGGAGACTCTGCATTGACTATCGGGCATTGAACAAGATCACTGTCTGGAATAGGTACTCAATCCCACAGATTGATGACCTTTTGGACCAACTCAAGGGGGTGAAATATTTTAGCAAGATCGACTTGAAGTCTGGGTATCACCAGGTACCAATCGAACCCTCTGATGTGTGGAAGACTTCCTTCAAATCCAAGGAGGGCCTTTTCGAATGGCTAGTCATGCCTTTCGGGTTGATGAATGCCCCTGCAACCTTCATGAGGCTAATGGATGACATATTGCGACCATTCACCAACTCAATTGTAGTGGTGTACTTGGATGACATTATAATATTTAGCCAGAGTTGGGAAGAGCACCTCTACCACATCCGACATGTCCTCCAAACACTGCAGAAACACAAGTTGTGTGCCAATTTGGAGAAGTGCACTTTTGGCATGACCTAGGTTCAGTATCTGGGATACATTATTGATGAGCGGGGAGTGCATGTGGATCCAGCCAAGATCCAAGTCATTCGGGATTGGCCATCACCAACCACCCTAACAGAGCTTCGCAACTTTTTAGGTCTTGCCAATTTCTACCGCAGGTTCATGTTGGATTCTCTCATATCACTTGGCCCTTGAGTCAAGTCACCAAAGGAGGAGAAAAAGAAAAATTATTTGGTCTGAATATCAACAGAAGGCGTTCGAAGAGTTGAAGCATCACCTCTGCTCTGCACTAGTGCTCACATTACCATACTTGCAACAACCATTTGAGGTCGAGAAAAATGCCTTTGACTATGCTATTAGGGCGGTCCTTACTCAATAGGGGAATCTAGTGGCATATCACGGTGATACACTCTTTGAAACAATCTGAAAGTATCCCACTTATGACAAAGAGATGTATTCCATTGTGTAGGCTTGTCAAAAATGGAAGCATTACATTTTGGTAAAGGAAATGGTCATCCACACAGACCACTGACCCTTGCAGTTCATACAGACACAAGGGAAGTTGCAAACGGTCGCCATAAAAAGTGGTCAACATACCTACAACAATTTCATTTGAACATTATGTACAAGAAAGGAAGCACCAATAATGTTGCATACTGCCTCAAATGACCACCTATCATGGCGCTAACCACGGTTCTCAACTCTTGTGGACATGGGACTTCTGATTGGCCACTTCTCTACAAAAGTGATCTAGAATTCAGCCACACATAGAATACGCTCTTGGAGGGTAAGAAAGTTCCTAATTTTCACCTCCAGGATGCCCTGCTATGTCACCTGGGACACCTTTGTGTTCCTTCAAGTGAGCGTGCCAAGATGATTTGGGAGGCACACTACAGTCAGGTCACTGGGCATTTTGGGGTCGAGAAAACCGTGGTTGTACTACAAAAGTATTTCTATTGGCTGAACCTTCGATAGGATGTCGGGAAGTACATCAAGTCCTGCACTGCTTACACCATTTCCAAACCAACCATCAAGAAGCAAGGCCTCTATACTCCGCTGCCTACCCCTAGTCGACCTTGGGAATCCATATCCATGGATTACATGTCGAGCCTTCCTTCTACTAAGCATGGAAATGACTGTGCTTTTGTGGTCATCGACAGATTCTCGAAGATGTCCATTATGATGGCCTGCAAGAAGAATATCACAACAAAAGCCACTGCTAAACTCTTCTTTGAATGAGTGTGGGTACACTTTGGGATCCCACAGTCTATCATATTAGATCAATACAATAGGTTCCTCAATACATTTTGGTCCAGCCTCCGGTCAATGCTGGACACCAAGCTGACCAAGTCCACAACTTTCCATCCGCAAACTGATGGCCAGACAGAGGTCGTCAACCAGATGATCGTACACATTCTGCACATGTACAACTCAAAGAATCCACGCACATGGGAGGAGAGCCTCCCCTATGTACAACAAAACTACAACCAGACTCTCCATAGATCAACCAGCCACAACCCCTTTCAGGTGGGCTTGGGATTCCAACCACTATGTCCCATTGTCGTAGCCATGCCATTTGCAGCTAAATTCAGCCCATGTCCAGTCTGAGGCTGACAAGGAAAACAACTTCATTGAGCGCATTCAGCACATCCGCCAACAGGTTCATGACATCTTGGACAAAGCCAATGCTAAGTACAATAAATGACATGATCAACATCGGGTGCCACACAACTTCCAGGTGGGCGACAAAGTGTGGATACATTTGCAAAATGAGTGTCTCACTGGACCCTACCACAAGGTTTGCCTGCTCCTATATGGGCCATACACCATCACCAAGGTTGTAGGGGACAATTCATTTGAGCTCATTATTCCACCATTCCTTGGTATGCACCCAGTGTTCAATTTGGACCGCCTTTTACCCTACTTTCCACCTCTATTGGACACATCTGACATGACAAAACAACTCACACCAATATAGTTAAACCCAGATTGCATGGAATAAGCCACAACTGATCGGATTATGGAAACACAGATCAAGAACACCCACCAACAGAGGATTCAGCTATATCAAGTTTTCAAAGTAGGCCAACTCCTTCACCAGGGCAAGTGGCTCACCAGGGACTAGGTTCAATAGAAGTTTCCTCATCTCATGGAGGAACTCAATGTAATGGGGACCATTGCTTCCTAACGGGGGAGGAATGATCCAGGTGGATATTGGTGGCCACCCACCTATTCCACTTGGACCCACACCATTTTTTCTTTCATTTTTTCAGTTTCCTTAATTGTAGCACAATTTACTATTTTTAGCAGTTTTTCGGGTCCTGAACTTCCGGAGCCATTTTGAGGCCCTAAACGACGTTTTTTGGCATCAAATGCTCTCGCGAATATGGGTCCATTCTAGATTCAATATTCATAGTCAACAGTGTATTCCTCGGATAGATATTTCTAACGATGTATCATGTGCATCAAACGTAGATAGTGTGCCAAAGTTACGACCTAGGGAAATTGATGTACCAATTTACCCCGACAGGGCCCATATTCTCGTGTTTCATCTCCTAGGGTTAGGTTTTTGGATGTTTAGGGTTTTCCATTGTTTCTCAATAATAGATAGGCCTTCAAGCCTCATTGTAACACAGATTTTATAGGCCAATATCTGCCACATCTCTTCTCAGAGATAAGCTACCAATGCCCTAGCTATTTTATTTCCATTTTGTCTGTAAGCATATTTCAGTCATTTGTTGTTAATGAAATGAAGTTTTAATTCCTCTGCATCTATGTGCTTATGTGTATTTATGTATTTCATTGTGTTCCTACAAAAATCCAGATCATAGAGGGGTGTAGGTTGGTTGGTAGACATAAGGCAAATGCATTTATGCACATGAAAGGAAAACGCATAGGAACTAAGGCGTTATGATACCACTATTCGAACGTGCAATTAAGATACGTGTGAGATTCATTTTATTAATGGATATGATACACATATATACACATCTATATGACCTTTGGATTCTCGTCCAAGGTCTCTTGGACTCTTAACGTCAGTTACATTATCTTGAATCTTCACATTACATGAAGTTCGTAACCCCAAGGATTACGTTTCCAACAAATACTACAGGTCCTTTTTCTACTCAACTCTTGAATAATTCTATCATAAATCTCCAAATTCTAATAATTCCAAGTTATTCTCTTATGAATCATCTTTCCAATGACTATTCTTATGCCCCCCAAGGATTACGTTTCCAACAAATACTACAGGTCCTTTTTCTGCTCAACTCATGAATAATTCTATCATAAATATCCAAATTCTAATAATTCCAAGTTATTCTCTTATGAGTCAACTTTCCAATGACTATTCTTATGCCCCAATCCAATATCTTTCCAAGTTATTCTCCTTAGAATTTATTTAATTCCTTCATGGGTTATTTCCATGTTTGTGTTTTGGACTCTCTCTAAACATTTCATCTTAATATGGATCTTTGCCAATGATATGGACCCAGATATTTAAAAATCACTATTTTGTAGTTTCTAATAAATCCAAGCACAAATGGACACTGGCCCTCTCTGGAAATTTTGTAGATATCCTCTTTGCGGAGAAAACCCATAAGTTTCATCTCAATAGGACTAAATTTTCTCCAGTTATGGCCAAAATAAGAAAATGGCTCAAGACATTTTTTTTTTTGAAATTGTAGGACAGTATTGCCTACGTGGAATTATGTTGATGTGGATGATGATTTGGCATTAACATGGCATTGGTCACAAGGGAATGATTCTCTTTCTCCTCCCCTTGATATGTCTCTAGTCCACTGAACCACCAGGCGCCCCACGTCATCTTCCTTACAACACTTGCCAATTAACTCTAGTCTGGTCCGGTCCACCGGGCCAACGCACAAGTATTTTATCCAAATCCCAACTATCTCCGGTCTAGTCCACAGAGCCACTCTACACAAGCTTCTATCCAGCTCCCGACCAACTCTGGTCCGGTCCACTAGCTCACTGACCACTTGGCCACTTTGCACAAGCTTCTATCCGGCTCTAAGCGATTTCTGTTTCAATGAACGATCTCTTCACGTGGGGTCCTGATAGCCAAAAGTTACATCATGCGCAAACCATGCAGGGTTCTGTAGCTCTTCGTGCTACATGTACAAGTGACAAAGAAATCGTTTTTTCTTATAAATCAGTTTTGCAAACCCTCCTCCATGCATGTGGTATAAAGACACTGTATAGTTCGTAGATCTACGATGGAGAATCCACGTAGGGATAGATCGACGATTATTGAGCGTTGTAATTCCGGGAGGCATAACTATCGATTGTGATGCCAAAATCAACCAAGTGATGGCTCGTTGGAAATATAGGGCCATGGAGAATCACTTGAACAGTTTCCATGACTAGAAAGACAATGTTAAACTGCAAAAATCTCCTCTCCCATGTTATCCCTTAGCAATTAATTAATTTTACTCTAAAGAAACTCATCCAAACACTTATGTCCTGTAATGTAGCAAGTCCTTGAAGGCCCAGTGTTGTAACCTATAGCTTTGATACCACTCTATAGCGTACCCATTCAATGGGACGAGCTACGCTACTTCAAAAACACACTTCAAGAACACTTTGATCTCACTTGGTAACATACCCAAATCAACAAACCAAAAAAATGATTTGCTCTATGCTTTTGTCTGAAATGTACCCACTTCCCAGGTACCTCTAAATTCGCCCTTTTGGGATAATTCAAAATTCTAATACCAATTAATTAATAAATAAGCATGAGAGAAATACAATAACACACATGAAATAATTAAGATTCATGCTACATTGTAAAAGAAATGAACAATATGACATGCACAACAATAACCAACAAGCAGGAAAATTATAAATATATATCTTAGAGACAATAATTAATACACAATGGATATATATATATACAAGCAGATAAAACACGTGACAAAGAACACTTATCTTTAACAAAACCAATCACCAACCAAACACAGACCAAGGACATTTCACCCAACCTTAGACATTGTTGTTCCAATTCTCAACAACAGATCACCCCCGAGCTAGGGCTATGGATCCACAAGGATTTGAGCAAAGTTGTTAATCATCTCGTTCATCTGTCGCACAAGGTCTTCGTCGAGCAACATCTTGAAAGGGTCTCATGCTTCGTCATCTCTCTTTTCTACTCTAAACCAAGTGCGCTTCACTGCAGATTTCTAATGGGATCCGGTGCATTAACACTATAGGCATTACATTACATTACAAATAGAGATGACATTGCATTACATTTCCCATCAAAAGGTTGAATATCATGGTTTATCAAAAACATAGGCTTGTAAACATTGATTCAGTGGAAAAGGTGGATGACCACTGAGATCCACCTGGATAAGTATAGTTGTGGGTATGTTAGGTGATGGAAATAATTTTTGGGAAACAAAGAAGAGGTTACCTAGACAATGTTACCATCTTGCAAACAAATTGTGTCCATATTGATAGTGAGAGAGCGCTCATAGAAATTTCATGGACACCCACAGGCATGGGTAAGATCGTGGTTTGGTTAGACAACGAGAGTAAAATAGTTGGGACATCCATGAGCAAGGGAAATATTATTAGAACACCCAATACATCCCAAGATGAAGATTACAAACTGATATAAGTAATCATTATTATCAAGATACTCTCACACATAGTAATAAAAACAAGATGCAACAAGTCACGTTACATCCCCCTATTAAGATACAAAGAAGTCATTTAAAAATATACCCAACATACCCCATGGAATACAATGACAAATTTAACCATAACATATAGAGGAAAAACACATTATGGATATATTCTTTTACCCTATAACGTAATTGCGAAAACTAGTCGAATGGTGCTTAGTATTCTTCTTTGTGCAAGTTTGCAAGTTTTTGCAATGCTCTCCACCTCCTTGGTCAAAATTCATCCAGATGGATAAATTGGTCGGGAAAGATTGGGACAAGCATAGAGCACAACTTGTATACCTTGGTGAGAAGTTCATCCAGATGGATAAATGGCAGGAGGATAGGCTGACACAGATGATGAAGTAACTATAACAATATTTGACAGAGAAGAAGGCCTTAGCAAGGCTTCAGGAAATTTTCCAAGAGCACAAAGAAGTAAGGAAACCTTCCATTTCCATTGCAAATGATAACACCATGATTGAGACCAACTTGGTAAGCTCACATTCTGTAGACGCCTCTCAGGAGAAGCTTGGTGAATTTGAGAAGCATACCATAGGCATTGGTTCCAAGCTCTTAAGGCAAATGGGCTATGAGGGACAAGGGACGGGAAATACACGACAAAGAATCCTAAGCCCCATTGTAGCTACATAGAGGGATAAGCATGAATACCTAGGCTTTGATGGCATAAGTGAAACTTCCATTTCCATGAAGAAAACAATCTTCGTGAAGGAAACCAACATGTCGGAGTTGGCTTGTTCATCAAGAGAAGGAGAAAAAATAATGAGTGAAGGTGCCATCTCACCACCACCTCAGCCATGTGGTAGATTGAAGGAGAACATAAATGAGGATTCCTAGACACAAACCACACTTTCACTCATAGATAACAACAAGAAATCAATGAAAACAAGAAAAATAAGAAGAGAAAGAGATCTATGTCAAACAAGAAATTCCTTGTTTGTCACTGTTGGAAGAAGAGAGGCCATAATGCTTCCATTTTTTTGGTATGCAAAGGCATGATCATATTGTGGAAAGAAAGGACATCATGAGGTAGCCTACTGGGAGAAGCAAGCCATGTTCCATAGGCCTAATTGTTTTCATAAGAAGAAAGACAAGAAGACTCCACCAACACAACAACAAATTCAAAGGGACATTGTAACATCCCATTTTTAACCCTTATGAACTATAATGTATTATGTAATTGTGACTTAGGCTGGTGAGCCGGTAAAGTTGAAAAAGGGCCAAAGTTCCTAGGAAATGTAATACTTCATATACATTAAAAAAATACATCGTTGGCTGCAAGACGGAAGGAAAAAAGAGATAGGGGGCTATGATTCCATGAGAGAGGGGGGCTTGAGGGGCTAAGTATTTATTATTATTATTTTATTTTACCCATAATTGATTTTATGGAGAAAAAGGGGTTACATGAGCTTCTTGGGAGGGAGACCATGTGGCTCTTGTCTTCGTGTAATTTAAACATCCCTTGGGGGGGATGTTTTGGGTCTTTTCCCCCTTTTTCTTCTTCTTCTTTTTCCTCACTCATTCTAGAATTCGTGTGCTCTTGGTCTGAGCATGGATACCGATGGCTATTTGGGTGGATCTTAGTTAAGTTTGCTCACAATTTTGAATCCTGGGAGTATTAGCATGGATATTCTTAACCATAATCATTGGTGATCCAGGTGGATATCGGTGGCCACTCACCTTTTCCAACTCACTCAAAATAGTTTTCTGGCAATTTTGGCAATTTATTATTTTTAGCAGTTTTTAACTTCGAGGGCCATTTTGAGGGCCTAAATGAAGGTTTTTTGGGATCGAGCTTCTCAATGATAGCCAAAGGCTCTAATTTATCCCCCAAAATGAATTTTTTCGACGATACCTTTTCAATGGGCTATTGTGCACCTAAAAGGGAGATCGTATGCAAAAGTTACGACCCTGGGAAGTTGATGTACTAACTTACCCAAACGGGGCCCACATGACTTTTGGTGCTTCATCTCCTAGGGTTAGGTTTTTGGATGTCTAGGGTTTTTGACATTCCTGTTTATTGTAAAAATGCTTTAAGAGCCTCATTGTAATCATCTTCTTGCAAATGAGTGCAACCATCACATCTCTTATCATAGATAAGCCACCACCATTCCAACAAGCTTGTTTTCTGTTGCATTTTATAGTTTCATCTTATTTCCTTATTGAATAGAAAACCGGTTTTATTGTATCTCTGTTATTTTGTGTTAAGCATATTTTAATAATTTGTATTCATTTCGTTCTGCTCATAAAATCCAGATCAGTGGTATCAGAGTCGTCTACTCCTTGACATTTTAATGCATGTACCCAATCAGGTTAAGATACAAAGAATTGGGTCTCGAGCTTGTTTCTCTTGAGGAAAACATCTCTCGCATGCCCAAGCAACCTCTCATGGAAGGAGAAAATAAATATGACAGGACATGAGATCCTTTCAAAATGTTTCTTGAGGAATCCCTCACGCAACAGAGGAACGAGATGATGGATAGTTTCGCACAAATCCTTCAGTGACTACCAATAGACGACACATATTCCTCGAGAAGAGGCACCGCCCCCTTCAAGGTAAAAATCAACTTCGATATTCCTATATTTGAAGTTCAGATAGACGCAGATGTTGTAAACAAGTGGTTGAATCTACTAGAAGGGTATTTTTCTGTCCATAACTTTTCGAATAGAGAAAATATTACTTTTGAACTCCTCAAAGTTGTTCCCCATGTCAAATATTGGTGGGAAACTTTATGTGAGCAAAAGGAAAAAAAGTAACCCTCATTATTTATAGTCGTGGCCACTTGGGAATCCTTCAGAGATCCTTTTAAGGAACAATGCTACCCTGTTGAAAGTTGTGACGAATTGTATACCAAATGGACCACACTGCGAAAAGAAAGAGACCAAACAATGTCAGAGTTTACAAATATCTTCCATATTTTTCGCACCAAGCTGGTTATAAAATATTCAGAGAGACATCTGGTGCTCAAGTATCACAGTGATCTGCATAGATACATCCAGACCAAAATGGAATTTCTGGACATCTCGTCCTTGGGCATGGCCTACCGATATGTCGTCAAAATCAAGCAAAATCTCAAACAAAAGAGGCAATAATTTGGGCCTGGGAACTCCTCACAGCAAAATCCAGGAAGGGTTGGCCCCAACCCACATAATAAAGGACAAATAAAATATGGATAGTATTAGGACAACCAGTCCAAGACACAAGCAAAGAAGGACAACAGAAAGAAAAATAAATATACCAGGAAGTGGTGTGACTTCCATAAGAGCCCTTGGCATAACACTGTTGACTGTCGCTCAAAGAAGTCATTGGTGGCTGAAGTGAAAGCCTCTGAATCAGATACAAGTTCTAACTATGAGTTAGAACCAGAAAGGGGAAGACAAATCATTGATTTGGAACCTAGTGCCACCGTTTCTACCACCAAGCTCCATCCTGGTGAACTAGATGAGCCAGAAGAAGGTGAGCACCTCTTCAATTCACAGATGTGGGTAAAAGGCACCCCATTTCACTTCATCATTGATAGTGGTAGTCAGAAGAAACTCATCTCAGCAAAGGTCATCAAGCGGTTGGCCCTGCTGACAACGTTGTACCCACAACCCTATACCATTGGATGGCTTCGCCAAGGAGGCAATCTCTGCGTCAGCCAACTGTGCCGACTGTCATACAACATCAAGCCCTTCAAAGATGAGGCATTGTGTGATGTTTCTCCTCTCAAAGTTTGTAATGTTCTTTTGGGCCAACCTTATTTATGGAAACGTCATGTTGTATATGATTCTAGGCCCCATAGTGTTATTATTACTTTGAACATGAAATTGTAAAGGATACCCAATCCAGTCCATCCTAGTGTTATTTCCTTGATATTTACCAAGCAATGTAGGAAGGTCATCTCTCAGAATGTGAAATTTGTCTTCTTCATGATTCTCTCTCAGAGTGAGCGAAAGATCACAACCACATCCAGGGCCGTTGCAGCTGATCTCTCCACACAACAGAAGCAAGTGGATAATGTTGTGGAAGAATACTCAAATATCTTCTCCTCTCCTATCGGGGTACCTCTGTAATTCCAGGTCAAGCATCCCATCGATCTGACCCCAAGTGAACCACTAGACAATGGGCTAGTCTACTGCCACTCTCTGTTAGAAAATGAGAAGATCAAGAGGCAGATCCAAGAACTTCTCCATAAGGGGCACATACGTCCCAACTCATCGCCTTGTGGGAGCCCAATCGTGCTGGTGTAGAAGAAAGATGGGACTTGGCGACTCTGCATTGATTATCGGGACCTGAATAAAATCACAGTTCGAAATCGGTACCTGATTCCCCAAATCGATGACCTCCTTGATCAACTCATGGAGGCCAAATAATTCAGTAAGATCGATTTGAGTTCTTGCTACCACCAGGTCCCAATAGAACAAATAGATGTATGGAAGACTTCCTTCAAGTCAAAGGAAGGTATTTTTGAATGGCTGGTCATGCCCTTTGGTTTGACAAATGATCCAACAAATTTTATGAGGATGATGGACGATATCTTACTAACTTTCACCAATACTTTTGTAGTGGTGTATCTGGATGACATCGCCATCGCCACCCTAGGCGCACCGCTACCCAATGGGCCAGTCTATCTCCACTCTCTGTTAGAAAATGAGAAGATCAAGAGGCAGATCTAGGAACTTCTCCACAAGGGGTACATACATCCTAGCTCATCGCCTTGTGGGAGCCCAATCATGTTGGTGTAGAAGAAAGATGGGACCTGACGACTCTACATTGATTATCGGGACCTGAATAAAATCACAGTCTGAATCTGGTATTTGATTCCCCAAATCGATGACCTCCTTGATCAACTCATGGGGGCCAAATAATTCAGTAAGATCGATCTGAGGTCTTGCTACCACCAAGTCCCAATAGAACAAACAGATGTATGGAAGACTTCCTTCAAGTCAAAGGAAGGTATTTTTGAATGGTTGGTCATGCCCTTTGGTTTGACTAATGATCCAAAAAAATTTATGAGGATGATGGACGATATCTTACTAACTTTCACCAATACTTTTGTAGCGGTGTATCTGGATGACATCCTCATCTACAACAAGACTTGGGTGGAACACTTGCAACATATTCAACAGGTTCTGCACACCCTGCGACAACATAAACTATATGCAAACTTGGAAAAATGATCCTTCGGCATGGACAGGGTCCATTACTTAGGATACATCGTTGATCGGCATGGTGTGCATGTGGATCTAACCAAGATCCAGGTCATTCATGACTGTCCAGCCCCAACCACACTCATTGAACTTTAGAGCTTCTTGGGCCTCACCAATTTCTATCGCAGGTTCGTGTTGGGATTCTCTCATATCGCATGGGCCCTCAACTAAGTAACCAGGGGTGGCGGCAAGGAAAAATTTGTGTGGGGTCTATCCCAACAACAAGCCTTCAATGACTTGAAGAAGCGTTTATGCTCATCCCCAATGATTTCGTTACCGGACCTATAACATCCTTTTGAGATCGAGACAGATGCTTCAGACTATGTTGTGGGCGTCGTTCTCACTCAACACGACCACCCCGTGGCATATCCTAGTGAGACACTATCAGATGTTTTCCGTAAGTACCCTACTTACAAAAAATAAATGTACTCCATTGTGAGATCCTTCCGCCAGTGGATACATTACATTATTGGGAAGGAGACAATCATCTACATTGATCACAAGCCACTATAGTTCATGCAGATCCAAGGAAAATTGGAGAATGATTGCCATCAGAAGTGGTCCACATACTTACAATAGTTCTACCTCAACATCAAGTATAAAAAAAGAAGTACCCACCAAGTTTCTGATTGCCTCAACCGACCTCGAGTCGCAACACTCACCATGGTGCTAGACTCTTACGGCCATGAGACCTCCAGATGGCCCCACCTCTATGAGACAAACCCTGACTTCTCCACCACCTGCCAAATGTTGGGCACCAACTCAGTGGTCACTAATTTCCATATTCAAAATGGGTTGTTGTAACGTCTAGGCCATCTCTGTGTTCCATCAAGCGAGCGCGTGAAGCTAATTTGAGAAGTTCACTACAGTTAGGTGGCAGGACACTTTGGCATTGAAAAGACAGTGGCAGTGTTGCAAAACATTTCTATTGGCTGAAACTTCGACAGGATGTCGGCAAGTATATCAGGTCCTGCACCACGTGCATTATTGCCAAAACAACCACTAATAAATAGGGCTTGTACACCACTCTTCCTACTCCTAACAGGCCATGGGAATCCATCTCAATGGACTAAACTTTGGGTCTCTCGTCCACCAAGAGGGGAAATGACTATGTTTTTGCGGTTGTTGATCGCTTTTCCAAGTTCGCGATTCTAGCCTCCTGTAAGAAGAACATCACAGTAGAAGCCACTGCAAAGCTCTTATTTGAACAAGTATGGGTACGTTTTGGGATCCCACAAACCATTATCTTAGACCATGATAGTTGGTTCCTCAGCACATTCTAGTTGAGCCTCTAGTCACTGTTGGATACCAAGATCACCAAATCCACTGCCTTCCACCCCCAGACAGATGGCCAAACTAAGGTCATCAATCAGATGATCATACATATCATGTGTATGTACAATTTAAAACATCCCCACACATGGGACGAGAGTCTTCCCTATGTCCAACATAGCTACAACCGAGACCTACATAGCTCAACTGGACACAATCCCTTTCAGGTGGGGTTTGGATTCCAACCATTGGGACCCATTGATCTTGCACTACCCCTGGTGACCACCTCGGCCGACTCATCCCCTGCTCCACCAGAAGTTGAAAAAGCCACCCATTTCATTGAGCGGTTCTAGCACATCCACCAACAGGTTCAGGATATTCTACAAAAGTCTAATGCCAAGTACAAGCAGCGCCATGATCAACATTGGGTGCCACATAAGTTTCAAGTGGGAGACAAAGTTTGGTTGCACTTGCAGAAATAATTCCTTAGAGGGCCCCATAGGAAGCTTCACCCACTCTGTTATGGGCCATACACCATCACCAAGTTTGTGGGTGACAATGCTTTTGAGCTCAACATTCCCCCTTTCCTTGGCCTGCACCCAATCTTCAACATGGCTCTCCTTTGACCATATTTCTCACCATTATTGCACACCTCAGAGATAGTAGATCAATTGACACCAACATATCTCAACCCTGACTACATGCAATAGGAATCTAGTGATCATATTGTGGACACACGGGTCAAGGGAACTCGACAGAAAAGGATCTAGCTTTATTGAGTTGTCAAAGCACGGCAGCTCCTGCACCAAGGCAAGTGGCTCACCCAGGGCCAAATTCAGCAGAAATTTCCTCATATGATGGGGGAACTCAAAGCAATGGATACCATTGCTTCCTAAGGAGTGAGGATTGATCCAAGTGGATATCGATGGCCACCCACCTTTTCCAACTTGCTCAAAACAGTTTTCTGGCAATTTTGGCAATTTACTATTTTTAGCAGTTTTGAACTTCCAGGGCCATTTTGAGGGCCTAAATGAAGGTTTTTCAGGATTGAGCTTCTCAAGAATAGCCAAAGGCCCTGATTGAGCCCACAAAATGAATCTCCTTGACGATACTATTCCAACGGAATATCGTGCGCCTAAAATGAAGATCACATGCAAAAGTTACGACCCTCGGAAGTTGATGTACTAACTTACCCAAACGGGGCCCACGTGACTTTTGGTGCTTCATCTCTTAGGGTTATGTTTTTGGATGTCTAGGGTTTTTGACATTCTCGTTTATTGTAAAAATTCCTTTAGAGCCTCATTGTAATCATCTTCTTGTGAATGAGCACAAACGTCACATCTCTTCTCAGAGATAAGCCACCACCATTCCAACAAGCTTGTTTTCCGCTGCATTTTACAGTTTTAGCTTATTTCATTATTGAATAGAAAACCAGTTTTACTGTATCTTTTTTATACTATGTTAAACATATTTTAATAATTTGTATTCATTTCATTATGCTCATAAAATCTGGATCAATTGGAGCCATAGAAGGAGATGGACAACGTGAGGGACTGTGTGGCAGAGAAGGGGGTCCATTCTCTTGGGTTGTGCAGGCTGAGAAGAAGAGAGTTGGTGTACTTTGGATTGTTGTGAGTGTTGAAAGGCTTGTGATAGCTTGAGTGCTAAAAATCTTGTTAGTATGGTATCGATGGTAGTTTTGCAAGAACTGCCCACATCTGAGAATCCTTGGAGTTTCCAGTAGGGATATTTCCTGACCAGTAGCATTGGAGCCCTAGAGAGAAATGGAACAACCTCAGGAACTGCATGGAAGAGAAATGTGTTCATTTCTTTGGGTTGTGCATGTTGAGGGGGAAAGAGAGTTGGAAATTAGGATTTGATGTGTGGTTGGGAAACCTAAGATCTAGTTAGCGAATTGTTACATGTTTTATATTTGGCCTAGGACCCGTCCTTGTGGATTTATAGCTCTGACTCGGGGGTGACCTACTGTTGAGAGTAAAAGAAAAACAATGTCTATGGTTGGGAGGAATTTACTTGGTCTGCAACTAGTTGGTGAATGTTACTTGAAATATAAGTGCTCTTTGTGTTTTCTGTCTAATGTTATTTCCACTGTGTATTTAATTATCTTTGAAATATGTATTTTAATGTGTATGTTTGTTGGTTATCTGTTTTGCATGGCAAGGTGTTTACTTCTTATGATATAACATGGATCTTGTCTTATGCATGTGATTTTCATGCCTCTAACATTGTTGAGCAATCCTTTGATTTCGAGATAAGATCAGAGAACAGAGTCCTTAGACTGCAGCGTGCCTTGCCTATTGGTGGTTGGGTGTATTGCAGCCAGTGTAAGTGGCGTAGCTCAGCCTGTGTGTGGCTGGGTACGTCACAGATTGGTATCAGAGCTACTCATTGAAACACCAGGCCGGTATGGGATGGATATGTTGGTTAGAGTCTCATGGTTGATATCGATTTATGATCGTGAAGTCAAAAAGCTCAGGAGGAATGGCATTGGAGAGTCTGTGTAGAAGCCAGAGCATCAGAGATCCTTGAAAGGGATCGTGGGATCATGATTGTCCCTTTTGAATTCGGGAGCGATCACCACCGAGGGATCAAGGGAGATTTAGATCATCGGATAAGAGGGTCGGTGAGTAGGAGTCATATGATGAAGGAAGAACCAGAATTTGGGAAAGGTTAAGTCCCAACTGTCATGTCTATATTGTTGATCATCATTCGTCGATCGAGGCCAAGCGTGAAAGGTAAGAATTTAGAACTTTACTGCTTGGACGATCTTGGTAGGCAGGAAAATCCTGAACTGCCGAAGGTCGGAGTCGCGAAGTCCCATCAGTCGTCTGATCTAATGGAAGGTGCAGGGAGATATCTCTCGTTGATCATGGTCAATCGACATTGACCACTTCGGGAGTATGTGACTCCAGGAGTTTTTAACTTTGTTGAATTGTTACATCCCGAACCCCTGGATTTTTGAAGTTCCGGAACTCCCGTTGACTGTTAGATCGAGGGATGGACTTCGGGAGTGTTTTAGGCTGTCATATCTAGCAGTGGTAGAGGGGTAGCAAGGTTCGGACTTTGGAAATTTGCCACTCTGGAAATTACTAAGTATGTTGCAGAGAAAAACTCTAAAGCATCGAAGCCCTGAAGTGTCGAATTCACAAAGTGTAAAGCCATCAGGTCACGTGGACCGTCGGATCTGGAGCAGTTATTATGGGTCGTATGTGTAGTTGATGACATGGCTTATGCCATGTCGTAGGGGTGCTATGTGGGGACACGTGTCACCCGGATTTGGTACATTTTGGACCTCGATCTATTCATTTTTAGAGACGTGTGGAACATGTTCCACAGGTCCACGTCACCCTAGGTGACATCAGCCTGCCTTGTCATCTTCGGGAGTATGTGACTCCGGGGGATTTCCAGGTTTCTACTAGTGAAAAGTGTCGAAGCTTGAAGTCGTGAAGGCAAATTTACCATCAATCTGAGTTTCCTTCGGGACCTTTCTCGACCATTGGATCAAGCAGAGGTAAGTACTTTGGAGGATTGTCACTCCATGGAAGTGGAAGACTCGGGAATGGAAATATATTGAAGCCCCAGAGCGCCGAATTTTTGAAGTGTGTAAGGACCATCCATCCCAATGCTTGATTAAGTCTCGATCATTCGATTGATCCATGGATGAACAAGGTAAGTACTTTAGAGGATTGTCACTCCGGGGAAGTGGAAGAATCAAGAATGGAAATATCCCGGAGCACCGAATTTCCGAATTGGTTAAGAGTCATCTTTCTCAATGATTTATTAAGTCGTATCACTTGATCTCGTTAAAGTCTCCAGATGGGGGCAGGACCATCCATTCGACGAGAGTTCAAATATTGATCGTCCAACGTGCTAGTAGATTCATTGGAAGGGATTCGATGAAGCTTAACTTCGGGAGAAATCAGAGATTGAAGGGGGAGAATAGTCGAAGGCTGAAGTCCAAAGGAATTTCTCCCCGCGCTGGTCTCATGTCACATACCTACTATGGAAATAAAAAAATTTCGCCAAATTCTCGAGGATCAGAATCCCTGAAATACCTACAGGGGTCTAGCGTAGGCTAGTTCCTTCCTTGTCCACCTCCATGTGATCATGGGTCACGACCACAAGCTGAACAAGTATGGCGTCCTTTTGCTCTTCGCGGCTCAGCGCTACTAGAGAATCGAGTCTTTCGACTCTGCAAACCCCAAATGTCGAACTGTCGAAGAGGCTTCGATCAGCAATTAGCCCCCTGGGCTATGCCTTGGTCCACAGGTCCTTTTCGGTAGCCCCCTATGCGAACAAAACTAGGCGCGAGCTCTGCCTTTCCCAAGCGACCACAACGCTATGACCAAGGCCTATTCCCAAAGCCGCTTGTCGCAACTCGCCATCTCCCGAGTTTGCAAGTTGAAACTCTCGACTCTTCCTTCCCAATCTCGCGATACCCGAGATCACGAAATGGGTATAGCTCCTCTCTGTCAGCACCTTCCGCGCGTGACCACTGGCTAGGATAAATGCTAGCACCTCTTGTTGCTCACCCCTTCGCGAGTCGAAGGGTTGAGCTCCCGTGCCCTTACTCTGCGAATCCCCGAGACACGAGAAGTCAATAGAGCATTGACTCCTTTCTCTAGGCAACACGTGTCCACCTATCAACCATGCGGGCCCCACCTTGTGGTTCTGCCACATATTCCTCACTTATGCCTCGACTCTCGACACTTCTCTACTCATGACTTCGTCAGTCCAGGGGTTGAGCTCTCATTCCCTTCTTCCGTGAATCCCCGAGACACGAGAAGTCAACGGGGCATTGACTCCTTTCTCTAGGTAGTGCACGTCCACCCGTCAATCACGCAGGCCCCACCTTGAAGTTTTTCACTATGTTCTCTTGGCTCGGCTCTCGGCACTTCGCCACTCGCGACTTGGAGCACCCAACCTTTGGGCTCTTACCTTGCAAACCTCCAAGTTCGCGAGATTCCTGGATCTCTGCCATCTGTCCTCCTAAGATGGACGGTACTGATAGCTTCTCGCGATTTTGGGGTTTCCAATGTCGACATGTACTCGTCCTCAGGATTCACAATCTGCCAAATCCCGATATGCCGATATAAGGACAGTTGGCCCTACAAGGGGCGCTTTTCACATTGTTGGGACCCCGGACTTCGCAATTCTGAAGTATATGGACTTCTTGTCCACGGGATTCCCGATTTCACGAATTTCGATATCCCGATGGCCACGCCTCTCGTCGGGACTTTCAACCTCCTGTTCACGAGGGCTTAACCCTCATGCATCTCTTAATAGATCCAATGGCTGTCAGTTTTTTCCTGGCTAAGATCTAGTGGCTCAGATCTGCCCCATGTCGTGCATTCTCCCACTACTTCATGGACGAGGAAAAATAAACGGTCCAAATGTTCTCATGGACCTTGGGGGTCTACGATCCCGATTTCCTTGCTATTTACGAAGATAGAGAAAAAGGGGCAAGGTATGTAACGCCCTTGTTTCTTTCGTCAATCTAACGTTCATGAATGACCATGGGTCTTCCGACGGAATCTCGCCCGTCGGTTGATACTTATCCCTACGCTGTTCTTCGGGATTTTAAGAGGGTCATTCCTCCTTGTACAGGGTTGTTAAGACTTGCACATTCAATTCCTTTTTCTAGGTTCTTGGTAAACCTTTCCAAGGAGGGAATCTCTGTGAAGAGATCTATTTCGGGGCATTCCTGGAGACCGATAAGGGGAAACAAATTCTAGAGAACGGAATGGAAGTCTGTCTTGGTTCGACTTATTCATAATTAAATTCATTTATCAACATAAGCCATGCATGGCTTTTTTTGTTATAAGCATATATCTACCATTTCTTATCAAAACACTGCACAGACATTCTTATACTGTAATCATTCACAATTTCATAGTTCATGAGCATATATATCAGCATATGAATTTCAAGATGAAATATGTAAAACACTTATCAAAAATAACACCAGAAGTGAGTTCAACTGCTGAGAGGGGTGCTCGTTTCCACCCAACCGTAGGCTTATCGACTCCCAACAGATTTACCACTAGCCACCCCCAAGCTGAGACCACGATGTTATGAGACTATGTCTCCGTTTTCCAGTGACCAGGAGCGAAGGTTGCAATCCTTCCTCTCTGCTATCACTCACTCTGCGTGATGCCAGAGTTCTCCTCTCGCGTCTCCCCTCTCCCCCTCGCTTCTACCCCATGCCTTACCCTCTTGCGAGGTTGGGTGTGGAACAATTACCCTCGCGCTGGTCAAGCCTGACGGCTCTATGGATAGGCGGTTCACCTCCCCATCCCTCATTAAGCCATCTGCCTACCAACCTGCGAGTCATTTAATTCAGGGCCGACGAGCCGCTTTTGGTTCTCCGGGCCAGTGGAGCCCAAATACGATATTAATTCTCGGCGGAAGTTAATGCCACCTTTCCAGGTGCCTTCCACCGCCATCGTGGTCTCTTTTTCTGCACATCCCCTCTCAGCAGTCCTGCAATAAAATTCATAATGTTATTCACATTCATTGACCTTTTCTTCAAGGTCCATTTACATCACATGTTCACATTTATGAGTTTTCCATAGTTCTGGGCCAGTCCAGTTATATTTTTACAAACTGGGGGAAACAGGGTGTTACAATTCCCTCCCCCTTAAGAGGAACATCATCCTCGATGTTCTTATCTACTAACATGAATTGCATGTACAGAAGTAAACAAAATCGGATATGCCTGTCTCATGGCATCCTCCATTTCCCATGTAGCCTCATCT
>SNQJ01S0003377.1:255488-267087 GCA_010110895.2 Picea sitchensis | reverse complement strand
GCCATTAAAACCTCCTAGTCTCCTATATATACCAAGGAGACATTTTCATTTTGAATCATCTTGTACTTGAACATTTAAGTGGGGTAAAAGGAGGCTGCCCCCTCGAAGAGGCTTATTATCTGATATTATCTCTTTTTCAAGGCATTGAGTACTTTTCTTGAGGTTTTTCTATGCTATATTGATGTTTGGTTCTTAACATTCTTAGTGTTGTGTTTGGGTTGAAAATGAAGGTATCCAGATAGTTAGACAAGCAGTGAGAAGTTCGTGGATGATGTGTTGAGGTGTTGGCCAGACCTTACAACTCACCTTGGTGAATGCATGACATAGCTATGTGGTATTATGTAGTCAACGCAAGGATGGATTGTGTAAATGTGGCCATCGATATTGGTACATTGATTGCTATTTTATTTAATAATTAATTGTTGCATTATGAAAATCTTGTGGTGCTAAAAATACATAATGATGGATATATGCATTATATTTAATATAAATACTAGCTGAAGGTGATTGGATTGTTGTTGTTACAATTCCAAGATCAGTTTTGGAGCTATTAAAAATGTTACAAGTGATAATACATGAATCATTGAATGCATTAGGTGAATGCATGTATATATTATATAACATAGTAATGATTATGATAACAACTGAAATGATGTGAGTATTGCTAACTCATGAAGTTGAAAGCACTTCAGGAACTGTTAGATATTACAACGAGGAAGTTGTAGGTTACATTAGCTACATAATGATAAATTACAAAAAATATATGTTGAAGGGACAGAGTAATAAAAATATCTTTGGATAGAAGAAAGAAGATATGGGTTGATAATACATGTGTAAAGAATTGATGGAAGTGACTGAATTGTAGTTGTAAACTATTCTAAGATCACTTTGTGATTGTTTTGAATTGTTACCATGAAAATATATATATATCTTGTACATGAGATACTGACAATTTGTTTGGTTGAGTGTAAATTGAGAAAATTGCAGGTAGGATGGTATTGGATATGGTAGGGATGTAATCCATATGGAATATTGATATCTATAGTTGTAGAGACAAACATTATGAGCATAAATCTCATGCTTGGGATAATTTTGTATTTTTGTATAAAACAGATTGACATTTATGATTGAAAATGATTATAGTGATATCTCATGATGACTATATACATATAATACAAATGAGATGTTGGATATGGAAGTTGGAAAGCATGGAAAGGGCTATTGTTGTGACATGAGAACCTTGTGTCCCTAGAAATATTTTTGTGTAAGAATTCCTTGGCTAGGAAAGATGAATCACCTGAGGGACTGTATAGTAGAGAAGGGAATGCCTCAGCCTGGGCCTGGAAGGTGACTGACCGGAAGGAAGAGGAGACTTTGATATCTCTTGTAAACTATTGATTGGGATCATGCACACAATGGGTATGTCAAGGAAAACAATGAGCCAAGTTAAAGAGATATCCATATGGATGCAGATCCATGAACCACACAGATAAGTATTGTATTGGATTATGAAAATTTACTCTTAGATTATGAACAAAAATAAAAAACATTATGCACATATTGTGAATTGACATGCTTCATGATTCTAATTGTTGTAGGAAAACGATGACTATTGAGGATCTAGAAAAGTACCAGACTATGAGGGAAAATAATAAGAAGGTAATGTCGGAGCAACTGAATGAAAAAGCCATAGAATGAAGAAATCCCAATGGACTTGTTGCAGCTAGAGTTTTGGAAGCCACAACTCTGAAACTTCTTGGTTGAGTGCACTAGAGCCCTAGAGAGAAGTGGAACAACCTGAGGGACTACATGGCAGAGAAAGGGGTTCATTTCTTTGATTTGTGCAGGGTTGAGAGGGAAGGAGAGCTTGCTGGTTGGAACTGCTGCTAGAAATATAAATTTAAAAGGTCATTATACATGTTTTGGATCGTAATTCCCATGTATACATGTTTAATTTAGGCCATAGTACCTAAGCATATAAAGAGTTGGTTGGAATGCCTATGTGGATTAAGTCCCGAGAGCCTATATTTGTGTTGTTGGTAACATTGGAATGGTGTTGTGCACTAAGGACAATGCCAAAATAAGGGGAGGGGGATGTAACATCCCAGGTTTAACCCTTATGAAATATAATGTATTATGTAATTGTGACTTAGGATGGTGAGCCGGTAAAGTTGAAAAGGGGTCAAAGTGCCTAGGAAATGTAATACTTCATATACAAAAAATACATCGTTGGCTGCAAGACGGACAAGGAAAAAAGAGATAGGGGGAGATTATTCCATTAGAGAGGGGGGATTGAGGGGATAAGTCTTTTTTATTATTATTTTGTTTTACCCACTATTGATTTTATGGAGAAAAGGGGTTACATGAGCTTCTTGGGAGGGAGGCCATGTGTCTCTTCTCTTCATGTAATTCAAACATCCCTTAGGGAGTTGTTTTGGGTATTCTTCTTCTTTTTCCTCACTCATTCTGGAATTCGTGTGCTCTTGGTCTGAACATGGATATGAATGGTTCTTTGGGTGGATCTTGGTTAATTTTGCTCATAATTGTGAATCCTGGGAGTCCCAACATTGATATTCTTGACCAAAAGAACTGGAGCCCTAGAAGGAGATGGACAACTTGAGGGACTGTGTGGAAGAGAAGGGGGTCCATTCTCTTGGGTTTTGCAGGCTGGGAAGAAGCCAGTTGGTTTACTTTGGATTATTGTGAGTGCTGAAAGGCATGTGATAGCTTGAGTGCTGAAAAGAATGTTAGTATGATATCGATGGTAGTTCTGCAAGAACTCCCCACAACTGAGAATCCTTGGAGTTTCCCGTAGGGAGATTTCCTGACGAGTAGTATTGGAGCCTTGGAGAGAAATAAAACAGCCTTAGGGACTGCATGACAGAGAAAGGTGTTCATTTATTTGGGTTGTGCAAGCTGAGGGGGAAAGATAGCTGGTAATTGGGATTTGATGTGTGGTTGTGAAACCCGAGAGCGAGTTAGCAACCTGTTGCGTGCTTTAGATTTTGCCTAGGACCTGTCCTTGTGGATTTATAGCCCTAACTTAGGGGTGACCTATTGTTGAGAGTAAAAGAACAACAATGTCTATGGATGGGAGGAACGTCCTTGGTCTACAGCCAGTTGGTGAATGTTACTTGAAAGATAAGTTCTCTATTTGTTTTATGTCTAATTTTATTTTCATTATGTATTTAATTATCTTTGAGATATGTATTTTAATGTGTCTGTTTGTTGGTTATTTGTTGTGCATGGCACGTTGTTTACTTATTATGCTATAGCATGAATCTTGTCTTATGCATGTGATTTTCATGCCTCTAACATTGTTGAACAATCCTTTGATTTTGAGATAAGATCAAAGAACGAAGTCCTTGGACTGCAGCGTGCCTCGTCTGCTGGTGGATGGGTGTGTTGTATCTTGTTTAAGTGGCATAGCCCAACCTGTGGGTGGTTGGGTACGTTACACACATAGAGAGGAGGAGTATGTCAAGAAACCCATACTACAATGTCAAGAAAATTTTCCATCACTACAATTTGAGTGGTCATTGGGAAGCAAAGTGTTGGCGACTTCATCTAGAGCTTCACCCTAGAAACCACACAGTAAAGAGAAGACTGTGGAATATGAAGAGTGGCCTACCTCTCCAATCCAGGAGGTAGAAATTTTTCTAGCAGAGATAGCAGCGTAGGGGGAAATTGAGACAACCAAGAAAAACAATAGGTTGATACCAAGGGTGGCCACAATCTATCTCTTGTGTTCAATATTGCATCCAAAGAACCCCTTCTTGGAAAAATGCCAGAGAGTGGTGCATAGAGGCAAATGAACTTGGAAATGTTTGGAGAACACCAGAAGTTCTTGTAAGCATGTGCATGCACTAAATAGTTGTTTCCACGATAAGAAGCAATTGATCCTAGATTAAGAAGGAAACCACACTTCCCTTGTGGAATTTTTATGTGATGGAAGTGTGTTAGGGTCACACTAAGAAAGAATACCTACATTTGACTTGGCTTCATTGGAATACCAGATGGACTGCCTCCAAGATAGAGGAGGAGATTGAAATGGATGTTGTGTCCAAAGTTCAGATATGGAGATAGCTCAAAGTTGAGAATAAGTGAACAAATTGTGATGAAGGGCAAACAAGTGAGCCAAAACTAGAACTAGAGCGATAGCCAGGGACTAGAACCAGTAGCCAAATCTAGAGCTATTTTCTGGAGCTAGAGTCAGAGACACATTCTATAGGAGCAGAAAAAAGTGCATTGATCCAGATTGGTCTCAAAGGAAAGACTGCAAGGAAGGCGAAGTGCCATGAGAGGAACCAGATTGCAAGCAAGTTCCCTCATCTACCCTCAACATATTTTGGGGACCAAAAGCCTCTCAATGGGGAAGTTTGATATGAAATGGATCCTAACCAAGAATGGATAAGACTCGGTACCTGCAAGACCATTCAGAAAACTATGATGGTATGTAAACTATGTAAATGATCAACAATGTAATGTCAAATAAGACAAGAAAAGAAAATTTTAATTTAATTAAAATAATCGAATAGGAGAGAAGGATGAGGAATGGGAAGTGAATAACCATGGATGTTGGCCTTCCCTTACCCCTTAGCTTTCCCTATTACTTCAACGACTCTCACTCTCAAACATTTTTTTTTTCTTTTTGGCTAAGAGAGGAAGCACAAAGAGGAAGAAATCACTATACTAGAGATTGTCAAATCAAAAGATTGAGCCCATTCGAATATGGTTTTCCCATTTTGGTTTCCAAGGTAAACATTGTGTCCACTTTTTCATGGAATGTATTACATTTATTGTGTGTTTATAGTATGGTTTGTGGGTTAATTTTGTGTGATGAGATTGCTACTCTCAGTTAGATTAATGGATCATAAGGAAGAGTGTCAATTGTAATTGTGATAGCTTCACACGGAAATTGATTCAAGTTAATGTGCCTTTGTTTTCTTTGAGAAAGCTAGGACCAACCATTGTGTAGATCATCCCAACAGAAAAATCATCCATGTTGTCGATTTTCTTGTGAATAGAGATTAAGTGTTGTAATTAAATAGTTATTTTAATTTAGCCTAGTTTTTGTTTTGAGAATTCCTCTCATCTCTCACAGGTCATTGGGCGTTATCTCTCTCTCCCCAAGTGTTTTACCACTTTATTGAATGTTTCCTCATTGCGTGCACCATCCATTAATTACCTAGGATGTTTTATATGTTGTTGGGGGAATTTGTATTGTATGGGTCATTTTAAATGACGCTGGGCATTTTTAAATTAGGTTGGTCATTTTTTAATTATGTGGGGAGTTTGTAAACCTTGCTGAGCAAAATGCCTCACTCTCTCAAATTGTATTTTCATCCACACAATTGATTTTCTTCTCCAAGTCAATTTTTCATTGCTTGGGACGAGTTAACAATATCTAGTCAATTCTTTTAATTGTTGGGAGGTATCCTCTAATTCCATGCACCTCAGAAGTGAGTTGGACATTGAAATTAATCGATGAGTGGAATTTATATCACTTAGATATAATCATCTTTCCCGGGTTGTTCCCCATTCACCCAAGATGACTTCATGCTCCTCTAAGAGTTTCATTTTTATTTTGGTCAACTTAATTTTGGGTTGACTTCATTTGTAGATGTTCTTTAAATTGCCAGGTTGAATTATTATTGTTAGGGCATCTTTATTTTAACCAAAGGCCGCACATGGATGTATAACACAGTAATCTATCTTTCTTCGGACGAATAAATTTGTAGGTGGTCACTCAAATTTCATCCTAGGTCGATTTGACTTATATCTTGCTCAGATAATCACATTAGGTCAGTTTACTCTGTGTTGGAGTTAACTTCCATCACCTAATCATTTCATGACTGTTTGGTCGAATTAGCACATTGTTGGGTAAACTTTATCTCTGGTTGACTTGTCTTTGTTCGAATTCACCTCTCGCTAACTTAGTTTATTTCCCAATTGAATTAAACGTTGGGTCAAGTTGAATGTTCCCCATTGATTCTTGTATTGGTCCACTTAACTCTTAAGATAGTCAAGTGTCAGTATCCTTGGTCGACTACTCTCCATTTTCGTGGTCGGTATATTATCTGGTCAACCAATCTCCCACCTGGTTGACGTCCTTCAAGTGGAGTTGAGTCAACTTCAATTCATTGGCATCCATGTCTAGAGTATGGAATGGTCTAAGGAAATGAAGCTTGGAAGTGGGTACCCATTAGTATGGTAAATTATGTTCCTAACTCCTACCTTTGAGGAAAATCACAATAGAACTCAAGGGACTGGTAATTGGTTCATGAGTAGACTAATATGCATTTCGAGTTTTAGTGAGTCCAGAGAAGCTACACTTGAATTAGTAATGAACACATAAGCCAATACTTAGGCATGATTGGCATATTGGACAGTGAGATATATTTTGTTATCAACTTATTCATTGTTGCGTATAGATTACATATAGGCTTAGCAATCAGAAGAAGAAAGGTCTGGGTATAGGGTGGAGGACGAAGGCTTAGTGGAATATCTACAGATAGAGCAACTTGTACAAGGATAAGATAGAGATAAGAACTTTAATTCCGCAAAGAATCTATGTTGGTGAAGCAAGTGGGCTATGAGCCCCTCATTTACGGATCAAGCTATCACCCTCAAGGTATTATTGTCTTCTTCTCTATCCATTGTAAATAACATTTTTTCCCCAACTTGCACTTATGGACATCAATTGTTCTCCTTATCTATATCATCATTCCAATGATTTTATACACTATATTCCTCTTCATCATATGATAGTTGTTAAGTAAATAATTTCCATTTTTTGGTTTTGGTTTATGTCCTTTCTTCCTTTTAGGATAAGGTTATGCTTGAGGACATGTATCCTATAAATTCCATTATTTTTAAAGGTAGCAATATTAGATTGGGAGTAGTATTAGTAAATTTTACTTTTGCAACCCTGAAATGGTAGAAAGATAGTGCATTACCTATGTGTGGATATGTATAGAAATTAATCTATCTAAAGGTATTTTAGACGATATTTGGTTGAATGTAGTCAACTATGTCTAGAAAGAAGCTAGAACATGATAAACAAATTTTTTGGTGTAGATATTAATTTGTTCTAGGGTATAAAATCACCTATTTCCCTAATCGTAGAGTTGTGAGGGAAAAATCAAATTTTGGTAGACCCCTAGATAAAAGGAAATACAATCATAGGCCTACTTGGTGGAATGGTGCTAATGAAAATCACCAATAGATAGACGTCAAGATTGTAATGGATAAAGTTAGCTTCGATGTTAGCCTAGACACTGTTTCCCCAGAGGGGATAATTGATGGCCCTCAAAACATTGATCCATTCAATCCCTCTTCTCATGAGGGGCTTAACATCTTAGAGGAGGAGAGGCACCAAGACATGAAAAATCTCACTATCTTGAGGGACCATAGTAAGAGTGCAATGGAGAATCCAAATAACTCTTCAAGTTGTACAACCCTTGGCATAGGTGAAGAGAATTTGGATGAAAAAAATGTAATTACTCCTACTTGCAAACTGATTATATTGCTTCAAGACATTAATGAGGAATAGACCTAGGTATCCAACATGAAATCCAAATTGCAAACCGTCCATTAAATACTTGACTAGATCGTAAAAGAGGAGAGTATATTGCTTCAAGACATTAATGAGGAATGGACCTAGGTATCCAAAAAGAAATCCAAATTGCAAACCTTCCTTTAAATACTTGACTATATCGTAAAAGCGGAAAAGGATGTTAATGATTTTCCATGTATTTTTTTTTGCCAATTTCTATAGAATCATTTTTGTGCAAATCTACACAATTCAACGAGGTAAGGAAAACATACTATAAAGAAACCAACAAAATCAACTCAGCCCTATCCCCCATGGGGACAAGAAGAGATCTTTTCAATAAAATCTCCTTCAAAATGAATTTAATTGAATTTAACTTATACTTTCAATGTATAGATAAAAATACATTTTTTTTATTTAGGCTATATTATGGATTTATTAGTATATTGCCTTTTGGTCCCTCTAAAATATCTTCCATGATATCATTTTTGGGGGGGGGAGAAATGATCTATGGTATAATAATTATAAGTTCTTATATTATGGGACAATTAATAGTCTTTTCTCCATGTACGATTCACCCATGTATACAATGTAGTAGAAACCTCACATGATAATTTTATTAAGTGTACTATAGATGTTCTTTCATTTGGATCGAATTAACAAGAATCTTCAAGTTCTAAATCTATGTATCCCATACTTTTGATCAATAATCCAAAAATTCTAAGTCTATTTATGGTTGGTCTAACTCTTCAATTTGTTTAATCCCATTCTTTTAGCAAATCCCATATTAACAAGATGGGTGAACCTCTTTCTTTTTCGTTACGACGATAATATATCATTTATGATAAATAGTTTTTGTGGTTGGTTATTTATCATCTTGACAAAATCGATATCTTTCCATATAGAATGTAATTCACCTATCAATTATACTATACTAGGATGTGATATGCATCAAACCATTAGTCCTTTTCTTATTTATTATTGTTCATTCTATTTAGGTAGAGCCCCATCACCTTCTCTTAAAAAAAAATGATGACATCAGTGACAAAAATGATCACTCTATAGTTGTGGCTATAGATTCAAACAAACTTTAAGTACTTTCAAAGGAAGAGAAATTATCATGGTTCAAGCATCCATGGCCCATTATGTTTTTTCATCATAGTAGAGTTTATTGGCCAATGCGATATATCAGTAATTTCCCATTTACTCAACTAGGTCCTATGAGGATTGAAGTCTCTTAATATTTTTAAGCACATGTTCGAGTGATTGAAAACAAATAATATATTTTACATTTTTGCCTAATGTATTGGTCCTTGGGGAAAATCTTGGGAAGTATAGTGATCTCTTAGATTCTTCTTGCTCAAATGAAGATCCTTATCATAGATGGATCCATACCATGAAAAGAAGAAGATATTATTTACAAAATGATTTTTTGGATCAAGTGAAAGCTCTAAGAAATGAATATATTGCTATAAGTGTTATGGGAAGGAGAGTTAAATTATCCAATTCTTGGGGATATTCTTTTACTAAAATGTATGATCCATTCCTTAATGGGGCATCCCATGGAACAATAAACTAATTCAAGTCACTTGAGTGTTGAATTATTCAATTGTTTTGAATCGAATATAAAGCACGTTCGTTGTAGGTTAGTGGATCTTACGACGCAACCATACTTGTTTTCGAACACCCAGTGGTCGATGGTATGATGAAGTTTGTCATCAATCTTCTTAAGAAAGGGGTAGCGTTGTTACCATTGATGAAGGAGATACGACGAAAAATGGGTTGTAGACTTCGTCGTACTTGAGATGTTGTCGAAACGAACTTTCGTTGGTAAATAGTCAGAAAATGGGCCCAATGTAATAGTTTGTTAAGAATCTGTGTGTGCATTGCATTATTATAAAAGGTTTAAAACCTACATAATTGGCCCTAGCACTAGATATGGATCCTATCAATACAATGATGCAGTAGGATTTCACAAACCCCTCAACCTACAAGGTAGGCAATGTTGAATTTTGTTTGAGGATTTGAGAGTTTGAGTTGGATTTCTAGTTTGAGATTACTAGTAGTGAGTGAGGCTTCCTTGAGCTACCCTGTGAGTATTATTAATGGTAGAAAACATGATGGTGTGGTATTTTTTAAGGAAATATATTGGTTGCCTCCATCCTTGCTACTTAAAATGTTGCTAGTGGATTTTCTTGGAATGTAGGTTCTTTCCTTAGCCTCTCCTAGATTGCATTACAATTTATTATTTTTTAGTTCATCCAGCTTTGGATGAGAAGGAGGTCCCTTTGTCCCTACTGGAATGGAAGGAGCCAATGAAATACACTTTACCAAGTAGCCTAGGATGATGCTCAAGAAGCTTCAGGTTCTTTCTGTAGCCCAACATTGCAGTGATTGAGCATGCACGTTCAATTCAAGATTCAATTCAAATTCAGGTGCAAAAAGGAAAGCACTTGAAACTAGCATTTTTTTTATCCTAACGTAGGTGTATAATCAAAAGGAAATATTGCTCAATCTCTCTGGTAAATTGGCTCTCTATAGTGGGGGATTGATTTCAAGAATAATAATTTAGGACAAAAAATTATACTAATGTAGTAATGTACTTGATCTCGTAAAGGTTGTTGAATTGATTACTATGTTTTTTATCACGAGTATGGTTCCTACTTGTACTACACTTTTTGTCCAAGAACATATCTTTGTAATATATAAGGTTCCCAATTTTTACAAAGTTATGAGTGTTGTAATTTTTACAACTATATCATCACAAAACGAGAAAAGGAGCCTATGTCATCAAAGAATGAGGAAAGGAGGACGTTGGAACCAAAGCCAGATGTTGAAAATAAGGAGCAAGGTGAAAAGCCAAACAATCCAAATTATATTGGTCATAAAGACCTCATGTGCTTCATTAGCTATATTTCCTTCTCCCATTGCCATATATTGTAAATGGACCATTGAATTGGTTTGATAAAATATGCACTTTGACTTTATAAATCTTAAAAGATATGAAGTAGTATGTTGTGGAATTTACAGGTATAGCGATGGTGAGGCATTGAGGAAATCACAAGGTGATGAGGCAACATTGAGGTTCTCGCATCATTTTTAGAGTTAGCAATGTTAAAGCCGTGCTACAACAATGCCAAACATTAGTCAAAGCCTCCAAAGTAGACACTAATAAATTTATTTTTTAAATGATTTCTTAATTTTGAAAATTAACCAAAAACAAATCACATACTCACATGAATAACCAAAAACAAATTACATACTCGTAAATAACAATAAATCACATATCATTTAACCAATAAAAAATTTGATCTGTCAAATTTTATAAACAAAAAACATAGTTATCTTTAAAAATAAATTTAATTAACATAGAATTTGATAAAATCCTTCAATAAATTTAGATTAAATTAATACAACTTCCAAGGAGGAAACACATATTATTAACCATTAAACCTATCATTACCTAATTCCAAGATAGATTGGCAAAAACAAATGCTAACATCAATAATTAGATCAAGAACAAAAGTTGTAAAAAGTTGCAATACAACACCTGGACCATTCATATTTTGTATGAATATCATAGTTTTCACTTTGAACATGTCATGTATAATTAGTAGAGTGGAATACATGGTTGCGGTGGGTTATGACCAGCTACACTAAATGTAACTCGTCAACATCCATCCATTTGAACATTGGAAATTGCAATCCATGTTATCCATAAAAGAGAATTGTTTTGGAGCCAACAACATCTCGCCGCCAACTATATTCTATTGTTAAAAAAATGTAGCCTCCCCACAACATTGATTTAAATAAAAATTATCTTCATGTCTTAGTGATTTTCAAATGCATCCAAAAAGACTGGTTGGTTTCCACTTTTAAAATTAGCTACCTAAACATAACTAGCATACCCGTAAGAGTTGAAATGAAACACCGAATGGAATCGATATGGTTACATTGTTGAAATATGAGGTGTTTTTTGGATGGTCTATGATAAACTAATAGAGGATTTGTTCAATTGGATCCATGTACTTCATATTCATTTCT
>SNQJ01S0003377.1:237616-248221 GCA_010110895.2 Picea sitchensis | reverse complement strand
TATTTGGGTTCTCGTCATAGTTATTTGGGAATGTAAGTATAGACACATGACTATTACTCACATAGAAATGAATATGAAGTACATGGATCCAATTGAACAAATCCTCTATTAGTTTATCATAGACCATCCAAAAAACACCTCATCTTTCAACAATGTAACCATATCGATTCCATTCGGTGTTTCCTTTCCCCTCTTAGGGGTATGCTAGTTATGTTTAGGTAGTTGATTTTAAAAGTGGAAAGAAACCAGTCTTTTTGGATGCATTTGACAATCACCGAGACATGAAGATAATTTTTATTTAAATGAATGTTGTGGGGAGATTCCATTATTTTAACAATAGAATATAGTTGGCAGCGAGATGTTGTTGGCTCCAAAACAATGTTGTTTTATGGATAACATGGATTGCAATTTCCAATGTTCAAATGGATGGATGTTGACGAGTTACATTCATTGTAGTTGGTCATAACCCACCGAAACCGTGTATGCCACTCTACTAATTATGCCTGACGTGTTCAAAGTGAAAACTATGATATGCATACAATATATGAATGATCCACGTGTTGTATTACAACCTTTTACAATTTTCGTTGTTGATCTAATTATTGATGTTAGCATTTGTTTTTGCCAATCTATCTTGGAATTAGGTAATGATAAGCTTAATGGTTAATAATATGTGTTTCCTCCTTGGAGGTTGTATTAATTTAATCTAACTTTATTTAAGGTTTTTATCAAATTCTATATTAATTAAATTTATTTTTAAAGATAACTATGTTTTTTTGTTTATAAAATTGGACAGATCTATTTTTTTATTGGTTAAATGATATGTGATTTATTATTATTTACGAGTATGTAATTTGTTTTTGGTTATTCATGTGAGTATGTGATTTTTTTTTGGTTAATTGTTAAAATTAAGAAATCATTTAAAAAAATCAATTCATTAGTGTCTACTTTGGAGGCTTTGACTACTCTTTGGCAATGTTGTAGCAAGGCTTTAACATTGTTAACTCTGACAATGATGCGAGAACCTTATTTTTGCCTCATCACCTTGCAATCTCTTCAATGCCTCACCATTGCTATACCTGGAAATTCCACAACATACTACTTCATATCTTTTAAGATTTATAAAGTCAAAGTGCATATTTTATCAAACCAATTCAATGGTCCATTTACAATATATGGAAATGGGAGAAGGAAAAATAGCTAATGAAGCACACGAGGTATTTATTACCACTATCATTTGGATCGTTTGGATTTTCACCTTTCTCCTTATTTTCACCATCTACCTTTGGTTCCAATGACCTCCTTTCCTCATTATTTGATGACATAGGCTCCTTTTATCGTTTTGTGATGATATAGTTGTACAAATTACAACACTCGTGACTTTGTAAAAGTTGGGAACCTTATATATTACAAAGATATGTTCTTGGAAAAAAAGTGTAGTACAAGTAGGAACCATACTCGTGATAAAAACATACATGAATCAATTCAACAACCTTTACGAGATCAAGTACATTACTACATTAGTATAATTTTGTGTCCTAAATTACTATTCCTGAAATCAATCCCCCACGATAAAGATCCAATTTACCAGAGAGATTGAGAAATATTTCTTTTTGATTATACACCTACCTTGGGATCCAAAAACTGTCAGTTTCAAGTGCTTTCCTTTTTGCACCTGGCTTTGAATTGAATCATGAATTGAATGTGCATGCTTAATCACTACAATGTTGGGAGAAGGAAAGAACCTAAAGCTTCTTGACCATCATCCTAGGCTACTTGGTAAAGTGTATTTCATTGGCTTCTTCCATTCCAGTAGGGATAAAGAGACATTTTTCTCATCCTACACCTACCTTCATGGAAATAGACCAATGTGGATGGAATGTTTGAGATATTTCTCTAAGTCTAGTTGTCCCTTCCCTATGGATACATTGTTACAAGGGTTAGCCAAAGAAAAAAGGAATTGGGGCTGCTTCCAAAGCTACATGAACTAAAACGGAATCAATTGTAATGCAATCTAGGAGAGGCTAAGGAAAGAACCTACATTCCAAGAAAATTCACTAGCAACATTTTAAGTAGCAAGGATGGAGGCAACCAATATCTTTCCTTAAAAAATCCCACAACATCATGTTTTCTACCATTAATAATACTCACACGGTAGATCAAGGAAGCCTCACTCACTAATAATAATCTCAAACTATAAATCCAACTCAAACTCTCAAATCCTCAAACAAAATTCAACGTTTCCTACCTTGTAGGTTGAGGGGTTTGTGAATTCCTACTGCATCATTGTATTGATAGGATCCATATCTAGTGCTAGGGCCAGTTATGTAGGTTTTAAACCTTTTACAATAATGCAATGCACACACAGATTCTTAGCAAACTATTACATTGCACCCATTTTCCGACAATTTACCAACAGAAGTTCGTTGCCACAACGTCTCAAGTACAACGAAGTCTACAACCCATTTTTCATCACATCTCCTTCGTCATTGGTTACAACACTACCTCTTTCTTAAGAAGATTGACGACAAACTTCATTGTACCATCAACCACTGGGTGTTCGAAAACAAGTATGGTTGCGTCGTTAGTGCGTCGTAAGATCCACTAACCTACAACGAACATGCTTTATATTTGATTTAAAACAATTGAATAATTCAACACTCAAGCGACTTGAATTAGTTTATTATTCCACAGGATGCCCCATTAAGGAATGGATCATACATTTTAGTAAAAGAATCTCCCTGATAATTGGATAATTTCACTCTCCTTTCCATAACATTATAGCAAGATATCCATTTCTTAGAGCTTTCACTTGATCCAAAAATTCATTTTGTAAATAATATCTTCTTCTTTTCATGGTATGGATCCATCTATGATAAGGATCCTCATTTTAGCAAGAAAAATCTAAAAGATCACTATACTTCCTAAGATTTTCCCCAAGGACCAATACATTAGGTAAAAATGTAAAATATATTATTTGTTTTCAATCACTTGAACATGTGCTTAAAAATATTAAGAGACTTCAGTCCTCATAGGACCTAGTTGAGTAAATGTGAAATTACCGATATATCGTATTGGCCAATAAAATCTACTATGATGAAAAAACATAATGGGTCATGGATGCTTGAACCATGATAATTTCTCTTCCTTTGAAAGTCATTAAAGTTTGCTTGAGTCTCTAGCCACAACTATAGAGTGATCATTTTTATCACCGATGTCATTATTTTTTTAAGAGAAAGTGATGAGGCTCTACCTAAATAGACTGAACAATAATAAAGAAGAAGTGGACTAAACGTTTGATGCATATCACATCCTAATATAGTATAATTGATAGGTGAATTACATTATATATGGAAAGATATCGATTTAGTCAAGATGATGAATAACCAACCACAAAACTTGTTTATCATAAATGATATATTATCGTCGTAATGAAAAAGAAAGAGGTTCATCCATCTTGTTAATATGGGATTTGCTAAAAGAATGGGATTAAACAAATTGAAGAGTTAGACCAACCATAGATAGACTTAAAATTTTTGGATTTTTCATCAAAAGTATGGGGTACATAGATTTAGAACTTGAAGATTCTTGTTAATTCAATACAAATGAAAGAACATGTATAGTACAATTAATAAAATTATCATGTAAGGTTTCTGCTACATTGTATACATGGGTGAATCGTACATGGATAAAAGACTATTAATTTTCCCATAATATAACCACTTATAACTATTATACCATAGATCATTTCTCCAAAAAAAAATGATATCATGGAATATATTTTAGAGGAACCAAAATACAATATAGTGATAAATCCATAATATAGCCTAAATAAAAAAAATAATTGTATCTATACATTGAATGTATAATTTAAATTCAATTAAATTCATTTTGAAGGAGATTTTATTGATAAGATCTCTTCTTGTCCCCATGGGGGATAGGGTTGAGTCGATTTTGTTGGTTTCTTTATAGTATTTTTTCCTTACCTCGTTGAATTGTATAGATTGTACAAAAATGATTCTATAGAAATTGGCAAAAAAAACTACATGGAAAATCATTAACATTCTTTTCTGCTTTTATGTTATAGTCAAGTATTTAAAGGAAGGTTTGCAATGTGGATTTCTTTTTGGATACCTAGTTCCATTCCTCATTAATGTCTTGAAGCAATATACTCTCCGCTTTTACGATCTAGTCAAGTATTTAAATGATGGTTTGCAATTTCGATTTCTTGTTGGATACCTAGGTCCATTTCTCATTAATGTCTTGAAGCAATATACTCAGTTTGCAAGTAGGATTAATTGCGTTTTTTTCATTCAAATTCTCTTCACCTATGCCAAGGGTTGTACAACTTGAAGAGTTATTTGGATTCACCATTGCAGTCTTATTATGGTCCCTCAAGATAGTGAGATTTTTCATGTCGTTATGCCTCTCCTCCTCTAAGATGTTAAGCCCCTCATGAGAAGAGGGATTGAATGGATCAATGTTTTGAGGGCCATCAATTATCCCCTTTGGGGAAACAATGTCTAGGCTAACATCTAAGCTAACTTTCTCAATTACAATCTCAATTAGCACCATTCCACCAAGTAGGCCTATGATTGTATTTCCTTTTATCTAGGGGTTTACCAAAATTTGAGTGTTCCCTCGCAACTCTACGATTAGGGATAGAGGTGAGTTTATACCCTACAACAAATTAATATCTACACCAAAAAATTTGTTTATCGTGTTCTAGCTTCTTCCTAGACATAGTTGACTACATTCAACCAAATGTCCTCTAAAATACCTTTAGATAGATTAATTTCTATACATATCCACACATAGGTAATGCACTACCTTTCTACCATTTCATGGTTGCAAAAGTAAAATGTACTAATACTACTCCCAATGTAATATTGGTACCTTAAAAAATAATGGCATTTATAGGATACATGTCCTCAAGCATCACCTTATCCTAAAAGGAAGAAAGGGCATAAACCAAAACCAAAAACTGGAATCATTTACTCAACAACTATCATATGATGAAGAGGAATATAGTGTATAAAATCATTGGAATGCTGATATAGAGAAGGAGAACAATTGATGTCCACAAGTGCAAATTGGGGAAAAAATGATCTTTACGATGGATAGAGAAGAAGACAATAATACCTTGAGGGTGGTATCTTGATCCGTAAATGAGGGGCTCATAGCCCACTTGCTTCACCAACATAGATTCTTTGCAGAATTAAAGTTCTTATCTTTATCTTATCCTTGTACAAGTTGCTCTATCTGCAGATATTCCACTAAGCTTTCGTCCTCCACCCTATACAACAACCTTTCTTCTTCTGATTGCTAAGCCTAGATGTAATCTATACGCAAGAACGAATAAGTTGATAACAAAATATATCTTACTGTCCAATATGCCAATCAGGACTAAGTATTGGCTTCTGTGTTCATTACTAATTGGAGTGTAGCTTCTCCGGACTCACCAAAACTCGAAATGCATATTAGTCTAGTCATGAACCAATTAACAATCCCTTGAGCTCTATTGTGATTTTACTCAAAGGTAGGCGTTAGGCACATAACTTCTCATACTAATGGGTACCCACTTCCAAGATTCATTTCCTTAGACCATTCCATACTCTAGCAATGGATGTCAATGAATTGAAGTCAACTCAACTCCACTTGAAGGACGTCAACCAAGTGGGAGACTGGTTGGCCAGATAATATACCGACCAAGAAAATGGAGAGTAGTTGACCAAGGATACTGACAGTTGACTATCTTAAGAGTTAAGTGGACCAAGACAAAAATCAATGAGGAAGAGTCAACTTGACCCAACATTTAATTCAATTGGGACATAAACTAAAGTTGACCAGAGGTGAATTCGAACAAAGACAAGTCAACCAGAGATAAAGTTGACCCAACAATGTGCTAATTCGACCAAACAGTCATGAAATGATCAGGTGATGGAAGTTAACTCCAACACAGACTAAACCGACCTAACGTGATTATGTGAGCAAGATATAAGTCAAATCGACCTGTGATGAAATCTGAGTGACCACCTACAAATTTATTCGTCCAAAGAAAGAGATATTAGTGTGCTATACATCTATGTGCGGCCTTTGGGAAAAATAAAGATTCCCTAACAATAATAATTCAACCTGACAATTTAAAGAACATCTACAAATGAAGTCAACCCAAAATTAAGTTGACCAAACTTTCAATGAAACTTATAGAGGAGCATGAAGTCGTCTTGGGTGAATGGGGAACAACCCAGGAAAGATGATTATGTCCAAATGATAGAAATTCCACTCATCGACTAATTTCAATGCCCATCTCACTTCTTAGGTGCATGGCATTAGAGGATACCTCCCAACAATTAAAAGAATTGACTAGACATTGTTAACTTGCCCCAAGAAATGAAAAATTGACTTGGCAAAGAAAATCAATTGTGGGGATGAAAATTCAATTCGAGAGAGTGAGGCATTTCACCCAGCAAGTTTTACAAACTCCCCACATAATTAAAAAATTCCCAACCTAATTTAAAAATTCCCAGCGTCATTTAAAACGACCCAGACAATACAAATTCCCCCAACAACATATAAAAAATCCCAAGTAATTAATGGTTGGTGCACGCAATGAGGAAACGTTAAATAAAGTGGTAAGACGCTTGGGGAGAGAGATATAACGCCCAATGACCTGTGAGAGACGAGAGAAATTCTCAAAATAGAAACTAGGCTAAATTACAACAACTATTTAATTACAACACTTAATCTCTATTCACAAGAAAATGGATGACATGGATGATTTGTCTATTGGGATGGTCTACACAATGGCCGGTCCTAGCTTTCTCAAAGAAAGCAAAGGCACATTAACTTGAATCACTCTCCATGTGAAGCTATCACATTTACAATTGACACTCTTCCTTATGATCCATTAATCTAACTGAGAGTATCAAACTCATCACATAAAATTAACCCACAAACCATACTATAAACACACAATAAATGCAATACATTCCATGAAAAAGTGGACACAATGTTTACCCTGGAAACCAAAATGGGAAAACCATATTCGAATGGACTCAATCATTTGATTTTGACAATCTCTAGTATGGTGATTTCTTCCTCTTTGTGCTTCCTCTCTTATCCAAAAAGAAAAAAAAAATGTTTGAGAGTGAGAGTCGCTGAAGTAATAGGGAGAACTAAGGGGTAAGGGAAGGCCAACAACCATGGTTATTCACTTCCCACTCCTCATCCTTTTGTCTTATTCGACTTTACATTGTTTATCATTTACATAGTTTACATACCATAATAGTTTTTTGAATGGTCTTGCAGGTACCGAGTCTTATCCATTCTTGGTTAAGATCCATTTCAGATCAAACTTCCCCATTGAGATGCTTTTGGTCCCCAAAACATGTTGAGGATAGATGAGGGACTTGCTTGCAATCTGGTTCCTCTCATACCACTTCACCTTCCTTGTAGTCTTTCCTTTGAGACCAATCAGGATCAATGCACTTTTGTTTGCTCGTATGGAATGTGGCTTTGACTCTAGCTCCGAAAAATAGCTCTAGATTTGGCTACTAGCTTTGGTCCCTAACTATCTCTCTAGCTCTATTTTTGTCTCACTTGTTCGACCTTCATCGCAATTTATTCACGTATTCTCAACTTTGAGCTATCTCCAGATCTGAACTTTGGACACAACATCCATTTCCATCTTCTCCTCTATCTTGGAGACAATCCATCTTGTATTCCGATGAAGCCAAGTCGAATGCAGGTCTTCTTTCTTAGTGTGACCCTAGCACACTGCCATCACATGACAATTCCACAAGGGAAGTGCGGTTTCCTTCTTAAGCTAGGATCAATTGCTTCTTATCATGGAAACAACTCTTTAGTGCATGCACATGCTTACAAGAACTTATTTTGTTCTCCAAACATTCCCAAGTTCATTTTCCTCTATGTACCACTCTTTGGCATGTTTCCAAGAAGGGGTTCTTTGGATGCAATATTGAACACAAGAACTGGATTGTGGCCAACCTTGGTATCGACCTATTTTTTTTCTTGGTTGTCTCAATTTCCCCCTGCATTGTTATCTATGATAGGACAATTTATACCTCTTAGATTGGATACATAGGGCACTCTTCATATTCCACATTCTTCACTCTCCACAATATTCTCTTTGTTGTGTGGTTTCTAGGGTGAAGCTCTAGATGAAGTTGCCAAAACTTTGCTTCCCAATGACCACTCAAATTATAGTGATGGAAAAACTTCTTGGCATTGCAGTATGGGTTGCTTGACACACTCCTCCTCTCTATGTGTGTAATGTACCCATCCACCCACAGGCCAGGCTACGCCACTTAAATAGGCTACAACACACCTAGCCACCAGCAGGCGAGGCACATTGTAGTCCAAGGACTTCGTTCTTTGATCTTATCTCGAAATCAAAGGATTGCTCGACAATTTTAGAGGCATGAAAATCACATGCATAAGACAAGATCCATGCTACATCATAAGAAGTAAACAATGTGCCATGCACAAAAAATAACCATCATACATACACATTAAAATACATATCTCAAAGATAATTAAATACACAATGAAAATAACATTGCACATAAAACACATAGAGCACTTCTCTTTCAAGTAACATTCACCAACTAGTTGCAGACCAAGGACGTTCCTCCCAACCATAGAAATTTTTGTTATTTTACTCTCAACAGTAGGTCACCCCTGAGCTAGGGCTATGAATCCACAAGGACAGGTCCTAGGCCAAATCTAAAAAATGCAATAGTTGGCTAACAAGCTCTCAGGTTTCACAACTACACAACAAATCCTAATTTCCAGCTATCTTTCCCCCTCATCTTGCACAACCCAAAGAAATGAACACCTTTTTATGCCATGAAGTCCCTGAGGTTGTTCCATTTCTCTCTAGGGCTCCAGTACTACTGGCCAGGAAATCTCCCTATGGGAAACTCCAAGGATTCTCAGTTGTGGGCAGTTCTTGCAGAACTACCATCGATATCATACTAACAGGATTTTCAGCACTCAAGCTATCACATGCCTTTCAACACTCACAATAATCCAAAGTACACCAACTCTCTTCTTCCCATCCTACACAACCCAAGAGAATGGACCCCCTTCTCTTCCACATAGTCCCTCAGGCTGTCCATCTCCTTCCAGGGCTCCAGTTCTTCTGGTCAAGAATATCAATGCTGGGACTCCCAAGATTCACATCTATGAGAAAAATTAACCAAGATCCACCCAAACAACCATTCGTATCCATGCTCATACCAAGAGCACACAAATTCCAAAATGAGTGAGGAAAAAGAAGAAGAAGAACAAGGGGAAGAAGACCCAAAACAACCCCCCAAGGGATGTTTAAATTACATGAAGACAAGAGCCACATGGCCTCCCTCCCAAGAAGCTCATGTAACCCCTTTTATCCATAAAATCAATAATGGGTAAAATAAAATAATAAAAAAAAAGACTTAGCCCCTCAAGCCCCCCTCTCTCGTGGAATCATCTCCCCCTATCTCTTTTGTCCTTATCTATCTTGCAGCCAACGGTGTATTTTTTTAATGTATATGAAGTATTACATTCCCTAGGCACTCTGACCCTATTTCAACTTTATCGGCTCACCATCCTAAGTCATAATTACATAATACATTATAGTTCATAAGGGTTAAAACTGGGATGTTGCATCCCCCTCCCCTTATTTTGGCACTGTCCTCAGTGCACAACACCATTCCAATGTTACCAACATTACAAATCTAGGCTCTCGAGACTTAATCCACATAGGCAATCCAACCAACTCTTTATATGAATAGGCACTCTGGCCTAAATAAAACATGTATACATGGGCATTCGGACCCAAAACATGTATAATGAACTTTTGAATTTATATTTCTGGCAGCAGTTCCAACCAACAAGCTCTCCTTCCCTCTCAACCCTGCACAACCCAAAGAAATGAACCCCTTTCTCTGCCATGCAGTCCCTCGGGTTGTTCTACTTCTCTCCAGGGCTCTAGTGCACTCAACCAAAAAGTTTCAGAATTGTGGCTTCTAGAACTCCAGCTGCAACAAGTCCATTGGAATTTCTTCATTCTATGCCTTTTTCATTCAGTTTCTCCAACATTACCTTGTTCTTATTTTCCCTCATAGTCTGGTACTTTTCTAGATCCTCAACATTCATTGTTTTCCTACAACAATTAGAATCAACAATCATGTCAATTCACAATATGTGCATAATTTTTTTGTTTTGTTTTTGTTCATAATCTAAGAGTAAATTTTCATAATCCAGTACAATACTTATCTGTGTGGTTCATGGATCTGCATCCATATGGATGTCTCGTTAACTTGGCTCACTATTTTCCTTGACATACCCATTGTGTGCATGATCCCAATCAATAGTTTACAAGAACTATCAAAGTCTCCTCTTCCTTGCAGTCACTCACCTTACAGGCCCAGGCTCAGGCATTCCCTTCTCTTCTATGATGATGATGATGATGATGATGATTAACGTCCACTAAGACCTAATTGGTCTATCGGACCTTAAGAGGGTAAGTGATTACTTGTGATTCTTTAGAATTTTGTTTCTATGCTCGAAAAGCATTAAGAGAAGCTTTCCAAGATC
>SNQJ01S0003377.1:208646-228197 GCA_010110895.2 Picea sitchensis | reverse complement strand
TTTTTAGGTATTCCGTAGATACCAAAACCCTAATCCCTTAATCCGGGATTAATTTACAAATCAGCTAAAAATAGCAAAATCCGCTAAAAATAGCAAAAACCGCCCAAAAAAAAATACAGGTGAAGGGATCGTCAGACGCAGTCGTCGTATCTGACGCACCCACACACACACACATGCAAAGAATATAACACATACCCAACACAAAGAACGAAGTCCTTGGACTACAGTGTGCCTCGCCTGCTGGTGGTTGGGTGTGTTGTAATATTTTTAAGTGGCATAGCCCAGCCTATGGATGGATGGGTATGTTACACACATATAGAGGAGGAGTGTGTCAAGCGACCCATACTGAAATTCCAAGAACTTTTTCCATCACTACAATTTGAGTGGTCACTGGGAAGAAAAGGGTTGGCGACTTCATCTAGAGCTTCACCCTAGAAACCACACAACAAAGAAAAGACTGTGGAGAGTGAAGATTGTGGAATATGAAGAGTGGCCTACCTCTCCAATCCAAGAGGTAGAAATCTTCCTAGCAGAGATAGCAGGGCAGGGGGGAATTGAGACAACCACGAAAAAAATAGGTTGATACCAAGGGTGGCCAGAATCCAGTTCTTGTGTTCAATATTGCATCCAAAGAACCCCTTCTTGGAAACATGCCAAGGAGTGGTGCATAGAGGAAAATGAACTTGAGAATGTTTGGAGAACACCAGAAGTTCTTGTAAGCATGTGCATGCACTAAAGAGTTGTTTCCATGATAAGAAGCAATTGATCCTAGCTTAAGAAGGAAACCACACTTCCCTTGTGGAATTGTCATGTGATGGAAGTGTGCTATGGTCACACTAAGAAAGAAGACCTACATTCGACTTGGCTTCATTGGAATACAAAATGGATTGTCTCCAATATAGAGGAGGAAATGGAAATGGATGGTGTGTCCAGAGTTCAGATCTGGAGATAGCTCAAAGTTGAGAATAAGTGAACAAATTGTGATTAAGGTCGAACAAGTGAGCCAAAACTAGAGCTAGAGAGATAGCCAGGGACTAGAGCCAGTAGCCAAATCCAGAGCTATTTTCCAGAGCTAGAGTCAGAGCCACATTAAATAGGACCAGACAAAAGTGCATTCATCCAAATTGGTCTCAAAGGAAAGACTGCAAGGAAGGCGAAGTGGTATGAGAGGAACCGGATTGCAAGCAAGTTCCCTCATCTATCCTCAGCATCGTTTGGGGACCAAAATCCTCTTAATGGGGAAGTTTGATCCGAAATGGATCCTAACCAAGAATGGATAAGACTCAGTACCTGCAAGACCATTCAGAAAACTATGATGGTATGTAAACTATGTAAATGAGTAACAATGTAAAGTCGAATAAGACAAGAAAAGAAAAATTAAATGTAATTAAAATAATCGAATAGGAGAGAAGGATGAGGAATGGGAAGTGAATAACCATGGTTTTTGGCCTTCCCTTACTCCTTATCTCTCCCTATTACTTCAACGACTCTCACTCTCAAACATTTTTTTTTCTTTTTGGCTAAGAGAGGAAGCACAAAGAGGAAGAAATCACTATACTAGTGATTGTCAAAATCAAAAGATTGAGCCCATTCGAATATGGTTTTCCCATTTTGGTTTCCAGGGTAAACATTGTGTCCATGTTTTCATGGAATTTATTGCATTTATTGTGTGTTTATAGTATGGTTTGTGGGTTAATTTTATGTGATGAGTTTGCTACTCTCAGTTAGATTAATGGATCATAAGGAAGAGTGTCAATAGTAATTGTGATAGCTTCACATGGAAATTGATTCAAGTTAATGTGTCTTTGTTTTCTTTGAGAAACCTAGGACTAACCATTGTGTAGACCATCCCAACAGAAAAATCATACATGTTGTCCATTTTCTTGTGAATAGAGATTAAGTGTTGTAATTAAATAGTTGTTGTAATTTAGCCTAGTTTCTATTTTGAGAATTCCTCTTGTCTCTCATAGGTCATTGGGCATTATCTCTCTCTCCTCAAGCATTTTACCACTTTATTGAACATTTCCTCATTGTGTGCACCAACCATTAATTACCTGGGATTTTTTATATGTTGTTGGGCGAATTTGTATTATCTGGGTTGTTTTAAAATGACGCTCGACATTTTTAAATTATGTTGGGCATTTTTTAATTATTTGGGGAGTTTGTAAACCTTGCTGGGTGAAATGCCTCACTCTCTCGAATTGTATTTTCATCCCCACAATTTATTTTCTTTGCCAAGTCAATTTTTCATCGCTTGGGGCGAGTTAACAATGTCTAGTCAATTATTTTAATTGTTGGGAGGTATCCTCTAATGCCATGCACTTCAGAAGTGAGTTGGACATTGAAATTAGTCATTGAGTGGAATTTATATCACTTGGATATAATCATGTTTCCTGGGTTTTCTCCATTCACCCAAGATGACTTCATGCTCCTCTAAGAGTTTCATTGAAAGTTTGGTCCACTTAATTTTGGGCTAACTTCATTTGTAGATGTTCTTTAAATTGTCAGGTTGAATTATTATTGTTAGGGCATATTTATTTTTCAAAAAAGCGGCACATGAATGTATAACACACTAGTATCTCTTTCTTCGGACGAATAAATTTGTAGGTGGTCACTCAAATTTCATCCCAGGTCAATTTGACTTATATCTTTCTCACATAATCACGTCGGGTCAGTTTACTCTGTGTTGGAGTTGACTTCCATCACCTGATCATTTCATGACTGCTTAGTCGAATAAGCACATGGTTGGGTCAACTTTATCTTTGGTTGACTTGTCTTTGTTCAACTTCACCTCTGGTCAACTTAGTTTATGTCCCAATTGAGTTAAACGTTGGGTCAAGTTGACTCCTCCCTGTTGATTCTTGTCTTGGTCCACTTAACTCTTAAGCTAGTCAACTGTCAATATCCTTGATCGACTACTCTCCATTTTCTTGGTCGGTATATTATCCGGTCGACCAGTCTCCCACCTGGTTGACGTCCTTCAAGTGGAGTTGATTCGACTTCAATTCATTGGCATCCATCGCTAGAGTATGGAATGGTCTAAGGAAATGAAGCTTGTAAGTGGGTACCCATTAGTATGGTAAATTATGTGTCTAATGCCTACCTTTGAGGAAAATCACAATAGAGCTCAAGGGACTGGTAATTGGTTCATTAGTAGACCAATATGCATTTTGAGTTTTGGTGAGTCCAAATAAGCTACACTCCAATTAGTAATGAACAAAGAAGAAATTACTTAGGCCCGATTGGCATGTTAGACAATGAGATATATTTTGTTATCAACTTATTCATTGTTGTGTATAGATTACATGTAGGCTTAGAATTCAAAAGAATAAAGGTCCTTGTATAAGGTGGAAGACGAAGTCTTAGTGGAATATCTGCAGATAGAGCAACTTGTACAAGGATAAGATAGAGATAAGAACTTTCTTTCCGCAAAGAATCTATGTTGGTGAAGCGAGTGGGCTATGAGCCCCTCGTTTATAGATCAAGCTACCACCCTCAAGGTATCATTGTCTTGTTCTCTATCCATCATAAAGAGCATTTTTTCCCCAACTTGCACTTATGGACATCAATTGTTCTCCTTCTCTATATCATCATTCCAATGATTTTCTATACTATATTCCTCTTCATCATATGATAGTTGTTGAGTAAACGATTTCCATTTTTTGGTTTTGGTTTATGCCCTTTCTTCCTTTTAGGACAAGGTGATGCTTGAGGACATGTATCCTATAAATGCCATTCTTTTTAACAGTAGCAATATTAGATTGGGAGTAGTATTAGTAAATTTTACTTTTGCAACCCTGAAATGGTAGAAAGGTAGTGCATTACCTATGTGTGGATATGTATAGAAATTAATCTGTCTAAAGGTATTTTAGAGGATATTTGGTTGAATGTAGTCAACTATGTTAAAAAAAAAGCTAGAACATGATAAACAATTTCTTTTGTGTAGATATTAATTTGTTGTAGGGTATAAAATCATCCCTTTCCCTAATCGTAGATTTGTGAGGGAACACTCAAATTTTGGTAGACCCCCAGCTAAAAGGAAATACAATCATAGGCCTACTTGGTGGAATGGTGCTAATGAAAATCACCAATAGATAGACATCAAGATTGTAATGGATAAAGTTAGCTTAGATGTTAGCCTAGACATTGTTTCCCCAGAGGGGATAATTGATGGCCCTCAAAACATTGATCCATTCAATCCCTTTTCTCATGAGGGGCTTAACATCTTAGAGGAGGAGAGGCATCAGGACATGAAAAATCTCACTATCTTAAGGGACCATAGTAAGACTGCAATGGAGAATCCAAATAACTCTTCAAGTTGTACAACCCTTGGCATAGGTGAAGAGAATTTGGATGAAAAAAATGTAATTACTCCTACTTGCAAACTAAGTATATTGCTTCAAGACATTAATGAGCAATGGACCTAGGTATCCAACAAGAAATCCAAATTACAAATCGTCCTTTAAATACTTGACTAGATCATAAAAGCGGAGATTATATTGCTTCAAGACATTAATGAGGAATGGACCTAGGTATCCAAAAAGAAATCCAAACTGCAAACCTTCCTTTAAATACTTGACTAGATCGTAAAAGCAGAAAAGGATGTTAATGATTTTCCATGTAGTTTTTTTGCCAATTTCTATAGAATCATTTTTGTACAAATCTATACAATTCAACGAGGTAAGGAAAAAATACTATAAAGAAACCAACAAAATCGACTCAACCCTATCCCCCATGGGGACAAGAAGAGATCTTATCAATAAAATCTCCTTCAAAATGAATTTCATTGAATTTAAATTATACTTTCAAYGTATAGATAAAAATACATTTTTTATTTAGGCTATATTATGGATTTATCACTATATTACCTTTTGGTTCCTCTAAAATATATTCCATGATATCATTTTGGGGGGGAGAAATGATCTATGGTATAATAGTTATAAGTGGTTATATTATGGGAAAATTACTAGTCTTTTCTCCATGTACGATTCACCCATGTATACAATGTAGTAGAAACCTCACGTGATAATTTTATTAATTGTACTATACATGTTCTTTCATTTGTATCAAATTAACAAGAATCTTCAAGTTCTAAATCTCTGTACCCCATACTTTTGATCAACAATCCAAAAATTCTAAGTCTATTTATGGTTGGTCTAACTCTTCAATTTGTTTAATCCCATTCTTTTAGCAAATCGTACTTGAGACGTTGTGGCAACGAACTTTCATTCGTAAATTGTCGGAAAATGGGCCCAATGTAATAGTTTGCTAAGAATCTGTGTGTGCATTGCATTATTGTAAAAGGTTTAAAACCTACATAACTAGCCCTAGCACTAGATATGGATCCTATCAATACAATGATGCAGTAGGAGTTCACAAACCCCTCAACCTACAATGTAGGCAACGTTGAATTTTGTTTGAGGATTTGAGAGTTTGAGTTGGATTTCTAGTTTGAGATTATTAGTAGTGAGTGAGGCTTCCTTGAGCTACCCTGTGAGTATTATTAATGGTAGAAAACATGATGGTGTGGGAATTTTTAAGGAAATATATTGGTTTCCTCCATCCTTGCTACTTAAAATGTTGCTAGTGAATTTTCTTGGAATGTAAGTTCTTTCCTTAGCCTCTCCTAGATTGCATTACAATTGATTATGTTTTAGTTCATCTAGCTTTGGCAACAGCCCCAATTCCTTTTTTCTTTGCCTAACCTTTGCAACAATGTATTCCTAGGGAAGGGGCAACTAGACTTAGAGAGAGATCTCAAACATTCCCTCCACGTTGGTCTATTTCCATGAAGGTAGGTATAGGATGAGAAGGATGTCCCTTTGTCCCAACTGGAATGGAAGGAGCCAATGAAATACACTTTACCAAGTAGCCTAGGATGATGGTCAAGAAGCTTCAGGTTCTTTCCTTAGCCCAACATTGCAGTGATTAAGCATGCATGTTCAATTCATGATCCAATTCAAAGCCAGGTGCAAAAAGGAAAGAACTTGAAACTGACAGTTTTTGGATCCCAACGTAGGTGTATAATCACAAGGAAATATTTTTTAATCTCTTTGGTAAATTGGCTCTCTATTGTGGGGGATTGATTTCAGGAATAGTAATTTAGGACAAAAAAAGTATACTAATGTAGTAATGTACTTGATCTCGTAAATCTTGTTGAATTGATTCCTATATGTTTTTATCATGAGTATGGTTCCTACTTGTACTACACTTTTTGGCCAAGAACATATCTTTGTAATATATAAGGTTCCCAACTTTTACAAAGTTACGAGTGTTGTAATTTGTACAACTATATCATCAAAAAATGAGAAAAGGAGACTATGTCATCAAAGAATGAGGAAAGGAGGCCGTTGGAACCAAAGCTAGATGGTGAAAATAAGGAGAAAGGTGCAAAGCCAAACGATCCAAATGATAGTGGTCATAAGGACCTCATGTGCTTCATTAGCTATTTTTCCTTCTCCCATTGCCATATCTTGTAAATGGACCATTGAATTGGTTTGATAAAATATGCACCTTGACTTTATAAATCTTAAAAGATATGAAGTAGTATGTTGTGGAATTTGCAGGTATAGTGATGGTGAGGCATTGAGAAGATCGCAAGGTGATGAGGCAACAATAAGGTTATCGCATCATTGTCAGAGTTAGCAATGTTAAAGCCTTGCTACAACATTGCCAAAGAGTAGTCAAAGCCTCCAAAGTAGACACTAATAAATTTCTTTTTTTAAATGATTTCTTAATTTTGACAATTAACCAAAAAAAAATCACATACTCACATGAATAACCAAAAACAAATTACATACTCGTAAATAACAATAAATCACATATCATTTAACCAATAAAATATTTGATCTGTCAAATTTTATAAACAAAAAACATAGTTATCTTTAAAAATAAATTTAATTAATATAGAATTTGATCAAAACCTTAAATAAAATTAGACTAAATTAATACAACCTCCAAGGAGGAAACACATATTATTAACTGTTAAGCTTATCATTACCTAATTCCAAGATAGATTGGCAAAAAAAATGCTAACATCAATAATTAGATCAACAATGAAAGTTTTAAAAGGTTGCAATACAACACCCAGACCATTCATATTTTGTATGCATATCATAGTTTGCACTTTGAACATGTCAGGCATAATTACTAGAGTGGCATACACAGTTGCGGTGGCAGTGAATGTAACTCGTCAACATCCATCCATTTGAACATTGGAAATTGCAATCCATGTTATCCATAAAAGAGCATTGTTTTGGAGCCAACAACATCTCGCCGCCAACTATATTCTATTGTTAAAAAAATGGAATCTCCCCACAACATTCATTTAAATAAAAATTATCTTCATGTCTTAGTGATTGCCAAATGCATCCAAAAAGACTGGTTGCTTTCCACTTTTAAAATCAACTACCTAAACATAACTAGCATACCCCTAAGAGGGGAAAGGAATCACCGAATGGAATTGAGATGGATATATTGTTGAAAGATGAGATGTTTTTTGAATGGTCTATGATAAGCTAATAGAGGGTTTGTTCAATTGGATCCATGTACTTCATATTCATTTCTATGTGAGTAATAGTCATGTGTCTATACTTACATTCCCAAGTAACTATGACGAGAACCCAAATAGAATGGTGGTATGCATGTAGATCTTATATGAAGTTCAAATGTTTGTTCTGTAGAGATGTGTTTGTTTGTAGGTCTCTCACTTCTTAACCTAATTTGACAACAGAGAAGAGCATTGAAATCTACTTCAAATTAAAGTAGAGTGAAATCGATACCTGCGTTAAGATGTTTAATCTTTTTTTCCTTTCTAAATTTGAACTTGGTGTCATTAATGGAAGAGAATGAGAGGGTGCCTATGTTGTCTGCTTCAAAGTAGAAATCTATAAGGAACTTATAGTTTCCAATGAGTTTCAAAGGCACATCACGCTATGCACAACTATTGGACAAACACAAATTTTTTGGGGGCGGGTGTTTTGGTAATTTGAGTTCACCTTCACCTTCACGCTTCTGCAAATGCCATTGAAAAAATGATGCTAATAAAAAAAATGTAGTTTTGTATGTTAGTGACATATAGTCAACATACTAATCCCATTCCCAATAGTAGGTTCTAGTTAAAATATAACTATTTGAATGGATTATCTAATCTTACAAACCAAACAACAACAACAAAATGTCAATTGATATCAAATAATGACCAAATAACAAGCATGTGAAACATTAATATTCCATCAATGAAATTCCTTTGTCTAGATGATAATTAGCATTTTGTCAATGAAATTCATTTATCCATTCAAATAACAAGTATGTTAATCATTTATATTCTTCCAATGAAATTCTTTTGTCTATTCAATTGTGATATAATATAATGAATGAAGAGAATTGAAAAAAAAATCTTTAGGATGATCATCTACTCGATGTCAAAAATCAAGTAAAGTAAGAGACACAATGTGTCTGTCTGTTTAGAGTTTAATACGTAAGCAACAAGTCTACCAATGTCCAAATACTTTCACCAAAGTCAAGTTTGTTGCTTATAATTGTAAAGGAGTAGAGAAGCCAATGATTATCGAGGCACAAAAAAAGGAGCGAAGATATGTCTTTGCATGCCAAAGACAATAGTGTTGCTTGCAATATGTAATGTGGAACAACCTTCTTAAAATAAGATCTTATTTGCAAATAAAAACAACAGTACGAGTTTCCAAAAATTGTTCAAAACAAAGTGCGCAACCATTTTCTAAAGAGTAGGAAACATTGTCCAAGAGTTGACAAAAAGTGAATATAGTGAAATTTGAACCATTGTTTGGGTGGGATACAATTTACAAATCACAAAAATACAAAAAAATGTTATGTTTGATGATTGCACAAATAGATAATACCTATCTTTCAAAGGCTTCCAATTTGTTTATCCTTGTGAACATGTTTCCATAGCTTTGTGTTTTTCGTATCACATTCAATTTGATTTTTCTTTAAAATTTTATATGCCAATCACACCTCCCTATGTATGGATAGAAAATGGATGATTTCACTTAAGAATTAAGAACATTGTAAGTAAACAATAACAAAAGTTCTTTGCAATGTACATATTGTGTGGTTCTATCTCTAGAGATTTCTTGATATCACTTTAAGCTAAATCCAAATATGTTGTCTATATATGCTTGTGCACTTCTATACAAGGCCTTCACATTTTGTGATTCAAGCTCTACAATATGTGCATAAGCATATATAAAGTGTGACTCGGTATTCTTTGACACTTGACAATACTATTAAGGAAGTCTCAGAAATTCCTCTAAGCAAGACTAATTTCTCAATGGAGTTAAACTGAAATCATAAAATCCCTTATACTAGTACCAACTAGAACTATTATGTAGATAGTACACCAATCTAGCAAGAGACGAGATTATTCCTTTCCTTATTAGCCTTCCATTTAGACTCCTTGTAGTAACAAAAAAATCACTCCAAATAACAACAGTAAATGAAAGATCACAATTATCTAGATTATAAATTTATATATGTTAGCTACACAGTGTAAATTTATCTATTTCTAAATCAATTACATTTGAACATAGTTTTTAATTTCTTCCTTAAAGTCTTTCAATCTAAGACAAAATGATGTACGATTGAGGTTACAACATAATTTCAAAGCCTTTGATTGCTTTCTCTCCTCAACACTGAAGGAATTGTCATGCTTGACATATTTTGCAGCCTAAAACCAACAACAACAGTGTAGATCAAACTCATACTAACCATAAAAAGCTATGCATGTAAAGATTTTATATTTGAGTAGTGACACCTCCTTAAGAAAACATCTTCAACCTATTATGTTTAATTTATAATGGCTATCACACATATATAAAATCCTAGGAATTCTCTATAGTTTCATGGAGTGCAATTATGAGAGGCAACAAAACATGATGTTGTTGGATTTCTATTGTTAAAAAAAAATATTATGATTATATAGGTTAATATGGGTGGTTATGTGGCTATGATGTGGTTCAATGGTAAATTGGGTGGAGTTTTTAACCAGTGATCAAGGTTCGATCTCCAACCAATAACAAGAAGTGTTACACAAAAAGCAGACGAAGGAAGAAACCACACTCTCTATAATCAATGATACATTAGTGAGTCTTCTATAAGGGGCAATCAGAGAGAGGACCACAACCAATTTGAGTCTAAAAACTCACCAAAATGAAGCAATTTAGTGTCCCTTATCCATATTTGGGTTGATGTTAAACTGATTATAATTTACAAGCTCTTTCATGGAAATTAGAATTGATACAATGAATGGTAGTAGTCTGGGGCCAACGATGCATCCGGGTCTCGACTCCTCATTGACACCAATGATGCATCTAGGTCCTCATTGACATTATGTTGTAGCATAGCATATGGGGTATGGATTCCATCGACACACCATTAAATATGCCTATGTTAAATAGTGTTAAATATTTGTTATAAATAGTCTTTTTTATTACCTAACTTAATGAAGAACCTATAGTGAGCATGTTTTTCTTTATAATCACAGAGCTAAGTAATGTTGACCACCACAGATGAGTATGCTTGTTAATAATGTACTTTAATTCTGTATGAAACGCATGAAGTAAATGGATAAGGATGTTAAGAAACACATTGAAAGACAAAAAGTAGAGTAGGCAAGAACCTTAAGCAATGCATTAAATACTTAAAACAAACCCTACATACGTACTCCACATTTTATTCACCCGCAGCACATTACCCATGGTTCAACGAAGGCGATAGGGTTCAACCAAGCCAACTAAACGCAAACAATTAAAATAAATAAATATAAAAGGCCAATACATTGGATTCCACCCATAACACATTATCCATGGTTCAACGACAACCATAGGGTTCAACCAAGCCAACTAAAAGAAAATAGTAAAAAGTTAAAATTAAAAAGGCCAATACAAGCCAAATAGAAAACCCAAAACACGGGGAGAGATTACAAGCAAAGATGAAAAATGGCATGGATTGTCGACTCTAGAGATAAAAAAAACATTGAAATAGTAAAAACAACCTTGGAGATAGGTCAGCACTCCTGAAATTGACATGTGTTGGTAAATCAAAGGGACAACAATCGCTCTATCAGGGGGAACCGACTGAGAGCTAGTGGATTGATTACATAGATATGGGGAACTCAAATAGCAATAAGAGGAATAGGACAAAAAATAAACTTAGCAAAACACAAACCAATGGATTTTAATAACACATAAACCCAAGCTATGATGTAATCTGCCATAATGACATGAAAATTATGAATAGTTAGAGGTGAGTTGATGTTTTAAAAATGAAATATCTTACAAGCCAAATAGGGTTTCTAATTGTGGATTTGTTGATTGTACAAGATGGGTGCACAAGAGAAGATTCAAGACATGAAGATGGATGTGGTGGTGGTGGTGGGGCCATCATTTCCTCCAGGGAAGGGCTAGAGGAACCTCAATCATTGCATTATGGAGGTAAATTGTGGAGGTGGAATTGGTGGAATCTTGGGGGTAAAAAACTCATGTGACATGGAACATAAACAAATTTACAAAGATACACATCAAATATATAACTACAATAGGTGCACTCACGCCACTCCATTGGTTGAGCACTCTAAAGGGACAAAATGTCTATATAAATGTCGTTGTCTAGAGTTGTAGCTAGTTTTATTCTGTCAAAAGCCAATGGGATAGGAAGGCTTCAACAGATTGCCAAAATTTGAATAGCGTAAATAATTTGTACACACCTAAAGACGGGCCTGGTTTCCTCGAATCATGACAAAGTTAAAAGAAGAGAAAAAGAGAAGTAAGCAATGAAATGTTAAGTTGCAAGAACAACATCAATATAATTGTAGATTTTAATGGTGAATAAATATCTATGCTATGATTCACTTTTTATAAACAATCAATCATTGTACCTAGGCATAGACCAATTTTCCTATTGTCAATGCTTCCTCATGAGAACACTTGTGCAAGAGAAGCACATGTGAAAGAGCCAATGTTGAGCCCTTTTGTGGGTAGTCTTTGTTTTTCTCTACACCAACAGTTTCATTGGGGGAAGGAATTAGTGGTGTACAAAGTGGAAATAAAAGTAGTTTCATGAGTAGATATATATCTTATTTTGTACAGGAGGAGGAAGAGAAAAAGGGTACCATTGAATCTTGACCACATCAATCTCTGGGAGGACGATCTCACTACCTTTGGGATCCTCTTTCCTTCTACAAAATGATCTAAATTAAAAAATTGAGCCTTAGCCACCACAATTTCCATGGACTCCCTTGAATCTAAAAGATTAGCAACCTCTAGACTCCCTTGAATCTGAAAGACTAGCGACCTCTTTTCTTCCATTGTTTGCTTGGACACCAAATTTGCGAGCTCCAGGGCTACTTTTCATTTAGGAGAAAATCGGACTCTAGTTTAGAATTATTTTTATAAATGGAATAACAGAGTTGAGCCCTTTTGTGGGCAATACTGGAAAAGATAGCCCTACAAATGACAGAGTCCACAATAAGGGCATAATTTTGCCATTGATCATCCACATCCTAGACTGATTAACCCCCTTCAAAATGATATCGTTGGCAATCCTTCGAAAAATGGAAGCTTGTATTGAAATACAAGGAATACCAGTTCGATTTAGGGTTTTTGGTGCCAAACATCGGAAAGACCCTAGAGATTTCCCTACCAAACCCGAGATTTTTGGTTCCCAAATATGGAGTGGCAATCCTAAGAGTCGACCATACTCAATCCTCTTTTCCATATTGTGATTTTTGGGTCCCAAATATGGAGTGGCAATCCCTAGAGCCAAGCATACTCAATCCTCCTTTCCACATCGCGGGCTCTGAAATGATCATCCGCTCTCTTCTGCATTTTTTCCTTCACGGTCCCCATTTTTCAATACCCATTTTCTCTCAGAAGAATTACATTAATACGCTTTTACTTTTTTTCCACAGAAAAAAGTAGCTTCTAGGATATTCATTAGGAATCAATAGAAACTTTCCATTTACAAAAGGTAACAATGTATATAACATGCTACAAAATACTATATATGAGATTGACCCATATGTCACAAGAAACTTTCTTTCTGTTCCCATCTATAAATATCTCCTCATACTTATATGCTCACTATTTAATTACATATCTCCTAATAAAACAAAAAACACCAAATGTTATCTCATCCCCTTTAAAATATCTTAACTAATATATGTTAAAAAAGGAAAATAAGTAGTTGAAGAAATCAAGATTTCTTCTTAGAATTCTTCAATCGGCAGAAGACCAAACGGGCTAGTGAGTCCAAATTTGGAAAGTTTAATCGGCAGAAGACCAAACGGGCTAGTGAGTCCAAATTTGGAAAGTTTATCTACCTAAGAATTGAATTGAATTCACGATGAATATGTATCGCTTGAACTGAAGAAACGCCGGAGCGAAGAGACTGAATTCTGCTTTTCCAATCCTAAAGAACCAAAACATTTAAACCTGAGTCTCCATTAAACCAGTCCACCACAATTTATTAATATGCCTTTACTTATATAGCTATCCTGTCAAAAGGATAAGGATGGATGAGTATTCTATACGGCCAAGATGTAAACTGACTATAAATTGGAATTTATTTATTTTGTTGAAAAGGTTTTTTGAAATCCACTTGCATATAAAAAAACAAACAAGCGGAGTTAAACAGACTCACCGACAATGATGGGCCTTATCTTGTTTGATTGTAAATCTATTTTAAATTTGACCAAGTCGTCCAGCTTTCTCTGTCTAAACTTCATCGTCGCGACCGACCTGGAAATAAAGAGACAAACAATTAAAAGGAAGTCTTTATATAAGCTGTTAAAGGGAAACAGACGTGGTGAGTTATAATTCGACGTAAACAGAGGTGGCGTACGCGCATGTGGCACGTGGCAACGATGGGTAACATCTTATCTTGGTAGGGGGTCTTGTCCACCGGGTCACCCGATGCCATACATTGTGCCTATTCGATCTCTCTCGTACCTTTTGCTTCAGGGATGAATGTTTGTTCTGCTGACCAGGATTCAATCACAACATTGTAGTACAGGTTGCAGGGCTTACCTTTGGCTAACCATTATGAGCCCATCAATGGCATTTGAAGTGGAAGGCGGCTTCATCCTAATGAGCATTATGCCCATGTATGGGAGGCGATTTCATAAACAAGGTATGAATCTCGAACTCATTCTGAGTTTGACGATTGTTGTTGTTGTTAAATTCACCTTGCATCTGAGCACTCTGAGACAAGGGAAGTTGGTTATTTGTTGTGGTGATTTTGGAGATCAACTGGTGGGCTCCCTGACACTCATGGAGTCCCAAAAGAATAGCGCAAGGAAGGAGTCAGAGCATAAGATGAAGGTTTCCTCATGACCGAGGAAGCAACGAAAAACTATCAATCAGAAGTGGAGTAGACAATGAGGGATTCCATAGTCATCTTGGAGAAGGAAGTAAGGTTGGTCTGATCTTGCATTGAGGATAGAGAGGTTCACAGGCAAGTGGGAAAAGTTAAATCCCCGACGTGGGTTGCACTAGGAATAGGGATTCCAAATTTTACAGGATTGTAGAACTCTATTAGCATGTTAAAACCTTGATGGCCCAAACCATGAAGCCAAATGAAGGTGAACTCAAGAAGCTAGCTCAAAGATTGGATGCACTGGAACGCCAGGTAAGTTTGCTCAACACAATGGCCTCCTAGTTGGTTAAAAAACATGGAGGGGTCTTTCAAATTGTTAGTAACAAAGGGGCTTCCTCCTCTGCCAAGCCTTCTCATCCCTTGCCACAACATGATGCAACTCATCCAATGGAGATGCCTTAGGTTCCTACTCATGATGATGGATAGTCTAGTCATAGTTTACATGTTTCCTTATATATGAGTCTATTAGCAATTTCAATAGTTTTTATAGTCATGCTCTAGAAGTTTTAAGTAAACACTTTTATAGACATAATATTTTTTGTCTTTTTGGTAGCTAGCTTGGTTTCCCTCTAGAAAGTGACATTTTGTTAAGATATAAATAGAAAAAAGACCCCCCCTTATATACAAAAAAAATTAAATTAATATAAAATTTAAATAATATTAACTTTAAGTTAATTTAATTTTTTTTTCATAATTTTTTTTATGTCTAAATATTTTATCCTTAATAATAACAAAATATTATTTAAATTTCTTTAATTTATTAACAAAAAGCTAACTAATTTAATCTAAATTTTTATTCCATTGTTGTTTATTCATATTTATTTTAATAAACTTTTAAAAGTTTTTTTTAAAGAAAAAATCACTATTTTTATTCAAAGATTGAATAGATATTGCACTCTTTATGTGCATATTGAATTAATAAATTTTGATATTACATATTAATGCACATTTCTTTTTTGTTCCATTGAAAATAGTCCTTCACAATGACTAACACTAATCCAAAAAGTAGATGTCCAAGATTTAAATGGTCTGCCAACTCTTTATCGGAATCGAAGCTGTCAAATTCTTGAACTCTCTTGATTTCCTTTGACGGGACTTGATTCACAACTACCACCCTCATGGTATTTTTGTCGTATTCTCTATCCATTAAAAAGAGCATTTTTTCCTCAACCTGCACTTCTAGACATCAATTATTCTCCTTCTCTAAAGCAAAGCAATGTTCTATTGATTTTATGCACTATGTTCCTCCCTATCATATGACATATGATAGTTGTTACTTAAATGATTTCCATTTTTTGGTTTTGTTTTATGTCCTTTCTTCCTTTTAGGATAAGCTCATGCTTGAGGACATGTATCCTATAAAAGCAATTTTTATTAACATATCTAACACTGATTTGAATTATATTGAGAGTGAAATGAAGGCATATATATAACAAGGAAACACATATATATATTGCAAGAAACACAGTAATATAGTTAAACTCATATTCTATTAATGATTGTTTGAAATACAAAAGATTGTAAAATGCAAAGCACACAATCTAGCTAGAATGGTGGTAGTTTATCCCTGAAGAGAGAGATGTGTTAACTACACTAATTCACAAGAAGATGATTACAAAGAGGATGAAAAGGCCTTCTAACATAAAAAAATCAATGAGAAAACCCTAAACCTCAAAAACCCTAACTCGAGAAGATGAAACGCCAAAAAGGTTTGTAGGCTCCAACATGGTTAGTTGATACGTCAACTTCCCGGGGGTGCAACTTTTGCATATGATCTTTGTTTGGGGTGCTTGGTAGCCCATTAGAAATTTCTATCCAAGAAGTACACATTCTAAAATACCTAGCATCTACCTATGACTACCTGTTAGGTGTTGTCATGCCAAAAAAACGTCATTTAGGGCCTCAAAATGGTCTCAGAAGTTTGGGACCCGAAAAACTATAGAAACAATGCTAAGATGTGGAACTGATCAAAATTAGTGGAACATGTGTGTGGACACCAATATCAACCTGAATCAAGCACCCGAATGTTTTTTTTTTGTAATCCAGTTCTTATGTCCATTTGGAGCCTTTCTTTTAAAGTAGAAGTTGATCTAGTAATCCCTTGCTAATTTAGATCTCCACACATATATGGTCACATGTAAAAAGACCAAGCTTAACCCAATCTATATTATTTTTTAAGTATATTTGTTAGCACCCAAACATTGATCACCTAGACCAAAATGCTAGGTGCACCGAAATGCATCATTAATAGTATGGGTACCTTAAGACAAAACCCACTTTTACACCATATTACACATTATAACTTAAATAAACCACTTTCCTAAAGTTATTTTCACCTTATAAAGTAAAAAAAAAACTTTATATCCAAACCATTGTCTTTGTTTAGGTTGTTGGGATTCTTGATGATTTCGATTGCTTCCCTAATTCGTCGTTTAAGGAGGTGGTCTTCTTTTGCTAAGATTTTGGTGTCTTATAGGCGTATATGATGCTTTGTTTTGAGAGACTGTTCGGCTAATGCTGAGGTGCGAGTTCGTTCATTCTTAATGTCAACACCATGCTCTTTAATCCCGGTGTGAAAAGAGCGGCATGTTTCTCCAATGTAGCATTTTCCACACGAACATCCTATTATGTACACTCCTTTGCAATTATGTTGGTCAAGCTTGTCTTTTACTGATCACATTTTCTGTTTGATGGTATCAAGTGGTCTGAATGAGGTCTTAATCTCTTTCTTGTTTAGGATTTTTGCAATTTTATTAGTAACTCCTTCGATGTAAGGGAGGTAGGCAGTGGGGCTCGAGGTTTGGTTGTTTCTTTGTTGAGGTCTGTTACTTTCCTTTTCTAGGGATTTCCTTATTGCATTCTCAATCTATTTTTCTTTGTAACCTATGATCTTGAAGACTTTGTGAAGGTGATTTTTCTCTTGTTCTAGGTGTTCTTTATCTGAAATTCTTATGGCTCTTATGGATAAGGTGTTAAGAACTCCTAATTTTTGGCTGGGGTGATGATGGGAACTGGCGTGAAGGTAGTTTTCAGTGTGGGTTGTTTTTATCTATACTGAATGTCCAAGTTTCCCGTCTTATTTTCTATTCATTAGTATGTCTAGGAAAGGGATGTTGCCATTATATTAAAGTTCCATTATGAATTTAATGTCTTCGGATAGATTATTAAGATGTTGGAAGAATTTATTTATCTCTTCTTTCCCATGGGGCCAAAGTACATTAGTATCATCAACGTATCGTTTCCATCTTAGTGGTTTCAGGGGATAGGAATCTATGGCTTTCTTCTCAAAGCTTTCCATGTAAAGGTTGGCAACGATGGGGGAAATCAGAGAGCCCATAGCTACGCCACTAGTTTGTTCTTAAAATTCTCCTTGATAGATAAAGAATGTGGAACAAAGACATACCTCAGCTAGTTTCATTGTTTCTGGATTAGCTACCTCTTTGACAACTAGGATTGCTTCGTTAAGAGGGATCTTTGTGAATAGAGAGACAATGTCAAAGCTTATGAGGGTGTCATTCGGCTTCACTTTCTCATTCTTAATAATATTAATGAAAACATTTGAGTCTTTTATGGAGTATGTGTGACCTACTAAGGGGCCTAAATTTTTTGCGACATATTTGGCAAGCTCATAGGTGGGTGATCCTATCGTATTAACTATAGGTCTGAGAGGAATTCCTTCTTTGTGGATTTTTGGTAGACCATATATTCTCGGGGTGATCTCACTGGTGGGAAGCAATATCTTTTTCGTCCTCTCGTCTAAGTTGGAGTTGTTGATGGCTTTCTTCACTTCTCTTATGATCTTTTTAATGGGGTTCTTCAAGATCTTTCTATAAATACCACAAGATAGGTGTTCTTTCATTTTTGTGATGTAATCTTCTTGATTCATGATAGTCATGGCGCCACCCTTATCGGCTCTAAGAATAACTAAGTTTGTGTTGTTTCGGAGGTTATTTAATTGTATGTGTTCTTCTCTGCTAATGTTGCTTCTTTGAGCTTTGAATTGCAGAGGATAACTGCACAGTCCTGTCTAATCGGGTCCTTATCTTAATCTTCTAGGGTTTTAATGCTATCTTCTATGGAACAAATGAGGTTATCAATCGGGATGGAGAAGGGGGAGACCGCAAAATTCAAACCTCTTTCAAGCACGCTCAATTCAAAATGGTTCAGTTCGTGTGAGGAAAGGTTGACGACTTTCTTAGCACTGTTGCTATTGTTTGCCTTGTCTTTTTTGTTGAGTAGTCGTTTGAGCTTCAAATCTTGTCTGGCGTGAGTTGTTCTATTCACGTTTTCAGCCTTCAAAGCAACCAACGCATCTACCATTTTCCACAACTCCAGTTCTATGGCGTGAGTGAGTTTTAAATGGAGTTTGAGTGCGGTTTTGGACAAGGAATCAAGTGCGTACCTGTTCTTCCTAATTTCGCCTCTAACTATGGATTTGCCTAATGCGCAGAAGGTCGTTTTGTTCCATTTTCTTTTTATCTTATGTTGAATGAACATGAATTTAGGTAGGACGTTATTATCTCTGCTACTCTTCTCTTGATTTTAACTCTGAGCTTCTCAAGTTCACGAACTTCATCCAGAATCTCCCTTCCATACAGGGACGTAATCTGATAATTTAGATTTCTGTGGTGAGAATTTTGCTTTTTAGAAATTATCGGAAGAACCACAGTATTCTCAATTTATTGTCGACATTTCGGATCCACAACATGATCCATCTTCAGGACATAAAAGCCTAAGGAAAATTACAAGAGAAGAACCCTAATAAATAATAAAGTGGAGCGGAGGAAACCTAAAGTCGGCTATGTGAAACCCTAGGTTTTAATAAAATTTTAATAATAAGCATTTAATAAAAATTTTGTTTATTAATATATTAAGTGGTTTTGATTTAATTTGATGATCCTATTAATATTAATATTATTATTAATGTTTATGCTAGTTTTAGGTTAAAATAGGGTTAATTTTAATAATGGTGATATTAATATTATTATTAATGTAGTATGCTAGTTTTAGGTTTAAATTAGTGGTAACAAATTCTATAGGAGATTAAGGTAAGAAATCATAAAAAATTTAATGAGTATGTTGGTATTAATTAGGTTAGTTTTAGTTATTAAGTTAGATTAATTTTAATTATAATAGTCT
>SNQJ01S0003377.1:180929-199617 GCA_010110895.2 Picea sitchensis | reverse complement strand
TAAGTGTTGATTCAGTGGAGAAGGTGGATGACCATCGAGATCCACTTGGATAAGTATAGTCGTGGGTATGTTAGACGATGAAAAGAATTTGTGGGTAACAAAGAAGAGGTTACCATCTTGCAAACAAATTGTGGGCATATTGACAGTGATAGAGCGCTCCAAGAAGTTTCACGGACACCCATAGGCATGGGTATGATTATGGTTGGGTTAGAAAACAAGAGTACAAGAGTTGGGAAATCCATGAGAAAGGACAAGATTCTTAGAACACCTAATACATCCCAAGATGAAGATTACTAGTTGATATGCATAATCACTATTATCAAGATACTCTCACACAATAATAAAAACAAGATGCAACAAGTCATGTTACATCCCCCCATTAAGATACAAAGAAGTCATTTAAAAATATACCCAACATACTCTATGGAATACAATGACAAATTTAACCATAACACATAGAGGAAAAACACATTAAGGATATATTCTTTTACCCTGGAACCCAATTGGGAAAACCAGTCGAATGGTGCTTAGTATTCTTATTTCTCCAAGTTTGCAAGTTTTTGCAATGCTCTCCTCCTCCTTGGCCAAAATTCCTTTGAGTATGAGCAAGAGTGAAGAAACAATAAGAGCTAGGGGGTTAGGGAAGGCCAACAACCATGACTCTTCACTTCCCATTCCTTATCTTTCTCTCATATTTGTTTCCTTGTCATTTTTAATTATTTTACTTTAACTTTTTAGCTACATCCTTCTTTAGCTTATTCCACATTAACTCACATTGTTTTACATGGATTTCATAATGTTGATTGATTGTGATTTTTTTTTGCAAGTATCGAGTCTTATCCACTCTTCAATCTGGATCCATTTCTGATCAATAAGGTTCCCATGTTTCATCTAGCACCTTTTACAAAGTTATGAGGATTGTAATTTGTATATGTCATCATAGAATGAGAAAAGGAGCCTATGTCATCAAAGAATGAGGAAAGGAGCCTGCTGAAACCAAAGTTGGATGGTGAAAATAAGGAACCAGGTGCAAATCCAGGAGATCCAGATTACAGTGGTCACAAATACCCCTTGTGCTTCACTAGGTGTGATCTATTTTTCCTTCTCCCATTGCCATATCTTGTAAATGGACCATTGAATCAGTTTGATAAAATATGCACTTTGACTTTACAAATCTTAAAGCATATGAAGCACTATGTCATGGAATTTATAGGGATAGAAACAACGAGGCAGTGAGGAGATGGCAAGGTGATGAGGTGGTAATGGCAAAAAGGAAAAGGTTCGAGTAGCATTGTGAGAGTCACTAATGACAAAGCCTTGCAACAACATTGCCAAAGTAGATAGAGCAATGTGAGAGGCTCCAAAGTAACCATTAATAAATTTGTTTTTTTAATATTTTTTTTAATTTTGACAATTAACCAACAACTAAACCCATATTCACATGAATAACTTAAAATCACATATATCATTTAGCCAATGAAAAATTTGAGCAATGTGAGAAGCTCCAAAGTAACCATTAATAAATTTGTTTTTTTAATATTTTTTAATTTTGACAATTAACAAAAAACTAAACACATATTCACATGAATAACTTTAAATCGCATATATCATTTAGCCAATAAAAATTTTGATTTGTAAAATTTTATAAATAAACAAATATTTAGTTTTAAAAATAAATTAAATTAATATGAAATTTAAACAAAACTTTAAATATAGTTACGAATTTAGATTAAATTAATACAAGCTCAACTTAGTTTGACCACCTAGCAAAAACTATAGTAATGGTGAAGGCGGAAATAACCAAAACTTACGATTTCAGAAAACTAAAACTTACAATGGCCGAAATAACCAAGATAGATTAGCGAAAACAGGGGCCAACGTCGATAATTAGGATAACACCAAAAGTTGTTAAAGCAATACAACAACATAATCATTCATAATTAGTAGAGTGGCATACGCAGAAGTGGTGGATTATGACCAACTACAGTGAAGGTAACGAGTCATCATCCATCCATTTGAACATTGGAAATTGCAGTCCACATTCTCTATAAAAAAGAACATTGTTTTGTGGCCAACATTATCTCACCACCCATTACATTGTATTGTTTAAAAAATGGAATCTCCCCACCGCATTCATTTAAATAAACATTATCTTCATGTCTAAGTGATTTGTCAAATGCATCCAAGAACAATGGTCGCTTTCCACTTTTAAAACCGACTACCTAAACATAATAATAATTAATGGCTTTACTTTTAAGATTTATATATAATAAAATCAACGAGAGGCGGACGACAGCCTGTTTTGCACTTCCAAGGTGCAATTCTCGGACACAATTTTAATTCGTTGTGCCCTTATTTGTTGCTCTCACTCCACGCCTGTTTTTTTAACATGTACGTATGCCTGAATAGCAGGGCTTATAACAGACATGGGAAACTAATTTTCCTATGACGAGGCAATACAATACAATTTGGATCAAAAAACGGTACAACCAATCATGCACCCCCTTCATTGCATATGTAACATTAATTTAAGTACAATAAGCATTTAAAATGCTTTATATCAACACAAAGGTTAATAATATGTTCAATATACAAGACCATTTACTTCACATTATCAGTGTTCTTGTCAAAATGTTGTCTTGGATTTCCATGCTTTCCCTCTCATTTGTTAGAGTAGCGAATTCTAACAAAATAACTTCTCTATCATATTGAGGTAGCTAAGCTTAATATGAGTTCTTAGTTCCCAAAACGTACACCTACACAATATTCACTGAAATATTTAAAATCTACTCTTTAAAATTCAAATCATTCATCCTTCCTTGTAATTGAATGAACCAAGTTTTAGGCCATGGAAAAATCCCATACCATGTAAAAGGGATACCAAAAAACAAAACAATTGTTAATCCCATTCATGGGACCACTCATTCAACTATGAGCCCTTTTAATACAATTACCAAAGTCATTAAATCAAAATAATACTTTGGCTTTTATCAGTTCATGGTGATTACACTTGCAAAGGATAAGGTATTCACTTACCATGAAAATACATTATTACCTTCATTGATAATTTGTGCCTTTTTACTATGGAGCATGGAATTCTCCATTAATTCCACCTTGCATTCGTCTTTTCGTCCTTTTCAGGGAATTACACAGCGGTCAACGTAGAAAGACAATAAAACACTCTGGACCGAGAACTCGTTCAGATGTAGATTCTCCACATATCAGAGTCATAATGCCTTTGCAGGATGAAAATTTTCACCATTGTTTTTTGAGAAGGGCCAATTCTACAAAACCTATACTTGGGAAGAAGGTTAACTTATGTTTCAAGTGCACCATCTTGGTTATAGCATATAAAATGACTATGATGCAAGGTAGACAACAACATACAACAATGTCAATCATACATGCCACCCCAACACAAAATGTAATAAAAAATACATCAAATGCCAAAAACACGATACAAAGCCAATAAATCCGTGGAGCATCCTCTGCAAGAGATTTCCCACCAACAATTCTCTTCACAGATGAAAACATCATCTTCATAGATTCCATTCGCTTTTATATACTGTTGCGTTCTTTCGTCTTGTGGCGGCTTGTCTCTGCCTCTTGAAGGGGGCTTTATGTTCATTATGGGAAGGCATGCAAACTTAGCCTTCAACCAATTATTCCATTCAACAATATACAAAAACATAGCAATGGAGTCTCAATCACATCAAATTCACTGAAATGACATCCACACAGAGCAAAAATCTTCACACAAAAAACACACTATTCCTCTACTCTCCACATGTCACACTAGTCTTGTTCTGATACCATATTAAAACGGGAGAGTAGAGTAAAATACACAAAACAATACGTCAAACACACTCTCTTGAATTAATGTAAAGATGCATATAAATATAACATGATGCAATCTTCATGGTTGAACAAATATCTCAACCTCGCAACATTTTAGAACTCTTTGTTGGAGAGAATCTTTCTCACAACTATCTAGATCTAACCAGACACTCTACTTAGATAACCAATAATAATCACATCCAAATATATGAGCACACATAATACAAGAGGAACGAGAAGTTCTCCCATCAAATGAAGTCTGTGTTTATAGGCCTCTGGGTTTTTGTTAAATACTCTTAAAGCTTATTATTATATCAAATACAATTTTCATCGAAAATGTATTATTCGAAATTGTCAAGGTATTTACAATAGTGTTGAATAGATATCTTCCCTGTAAGCAATTTTGGATTTAAAAAAAAAAAAAATCCCGAACTAAATAAATTTTTGGGCAACTTATATACATTTAAAGCACATTCCCATTATTATTTTAGCAATTAAGGTGTCCATAGATTTGAACCTCATTACTATTATTAAGAAGAAATAATAAATGAGTTCCTTATTGGTTGGAGTGAACTCTAGCAACGTGCTCAATGAAACCATTACTCAATTTATTCATTAAAATTTAATATTTAAAGGGGTTCTAAAGAAGAAAGCAATCTATTGTGTTAAACTTCACACTTACAAAACAAGATCTCATGGTATGCTCTGTTTTCGTCACAATATTAATTTACATTCCTATGTCCACTTATTTGACCCCGAAGCAACTATGATCTTTTACCTTATTCCTCAGGAAAGCGGCCCTCCTCGTGACCATATTTTTCTCTTGAAACCGAGATTGAGCCAGAAGGTAAAATGGTCGCGTAGGAAAAACAAATAGCCCACTAAAAGTGAAATGGTGACGTACTGGAAATTACTAATAACTTGGAGCAATGACTAACCGCTGCATTTTATAACACAAGGAAGTTAATACATTAAATATCATCCTTTTTAAATAACGACGTGATTAAATTTTATTTTAAAGAAATATAAATGTGTTGTAATTTATTATTATTTATTTTGAATTTTAAAAAACAAATTTTCTTTATTTATAAATATTTGATTAAATTAAATAGTAAACTGTTTCTTTTCATCTTTTTCAAATCCTTTTCAAAATAAGTTTCCATGTAGTTATTTTTCTCTTTTCAAAATTACTTTTTAGTTTCAAGTTTAATCATTTATAAAAATATATATTATATTGAATTAAACTTATTGTTATTTGGTTCTCAATTTTTTTAACTAAATTTAATTATTCTTAAGAATGGGTCTAATGGTTAAGAACATGTGTTTCTTCTTAAGAAGTCACAAGTTCAAATCTAAAGGAGGTAGAGTATATATACCTCCCTATTATTATTATTATTATTAACAGTAAATTTAAATTAATATAATAATAACATTGTTAGCAATGTTCAATTCTCGTGAGGGCTTTACTTGGAGCTATGGGGACACCTTGAGGTAGTGGTCGAACGTGTGGCTGCACCCAGAGATACCATATTAAATGGTATCGTGACCCGTGCACACATAAGTGGATCAAAGCCCACCCCCATGTCCTTCAAATTTAACCCCCGGATGGGGTGTTAGTGCACTCTACGTGGCGAATTGTGGGAGCTGGCAGCAGCCACCAGGGCACGGAGCCATGTGAAGGGCTCGTGCCGCAGCCCGCCACCCTCCTCGACGATTAATCGGAATTAACTGTGATGCGAAGGGGCATTAACGCAGGCCTCCCTCCCGTTTGGCATTTTGGCATGATGTGGCTCGCAATGCTGGTCATTCGCCTCCGTTGGTATCCTGCAGAGCTCGCTCTGCCGCTACTTTGGTGTGACCCTGCTCGAACATTCTGGTTCGAGCTCGCCCCTGCTTACTCCCTGGCCTTTCGTCCCCATCGGGAGCTCTGCACTGCCTCAGGCCGACGCACTGGCCAACCCATGACTCGTCCAAGGGGAAGATCGAGGAGGGGCTCGCCTTGGAAGCCTCGTCGACCCTTAGTCTCCCCTTCCGACTCGCCCTCCATTTTCTCTTCCCCCCGTCTCCAGTCTAAGCACTTCTCGGCCTCCTCTCATGGCCCAATGAACTCGCAGTTCCTCTGCATGGCAATGGTGCCCAGGTCGCCAAGCTCACCCCTGCGGCACCTTCTCAACCCTCCGGTGAATCCCACTGTCTCCACGTCCGGCCTCGACCCCATGGGAAATACGAGTTGCGATGCTTATCCTCACCATGAGTCTAGGGGGGCTGGGCATCTTTCCCATGACTCCCTCAATGTTGCGCAGATTCGAGATAGTCTGGCTGCCCTTTACGATCTGGTTTTTGGCATTTGCCAGGGGGTGGAGGACCTCCACTACCGCCTTCAAGACACAGACGCCAAAGTAGAGCTCTTCCTTCAGACTCTCTCTTCTATGCAGGATGCTCTCTCCTCGAGCCCGACCGAAGCTGTTCCAATGGAGGAGTCGGGTGTTGAAACAGGTGCAGGACAGGACGTAGCACGAGAGAGCAAAGACGACGACACTGCGGGCGACGTGAAAGATGGAAATCTTTGGGCAGATCAGCCTATGTACGTGGAGGAGGATCCATGGCCAGCGGATCTCCAGGCCAAGTGGCTAGACTACTCTCCAGGTGTCTAGTTCTATCGTCTTGTCAGTCCTCCAGTCTCAGATGGTGAACAGTTTATCTGTTAACTTTTTTTCTTTAGCATATGAGGAAGTCTTAGATGGTGAAGTCTTAGATGTGAACCTTTTTATGTCTTAAATAGTGAACAGTAGTTGTGATAAATTATGGGGACTCATGGGCTAGCTGGATTGGTTTCCCCTCTGTTGGGGCAGTCCAGTAACCAAGGCATGAACATCTTTGTATTTTGCTACTCAGCTCTAGAAGGCACTTAATATATATACTTCTTATTTACAAAAAAAAAACATTGTTAATTTAATTTTTCTTTAATAAAAGTTATATGTCTAAGTCCAAATATTTCATGGTCCATAGAGTTATATCTACTTTATTTCATTGTCTATATATATATTCATATTTATTTTAATATATTTTTCAAAAGTTTATTTTTAAAAGAAAAATCATTATTTCTATTCACAATTTGAACGAAAATTATATGTTTTGCATTGATAAATTTTAATATTACATATTAATGCACATTTCATTTTGGTTCCATTTAAAAGTAGTCCTTGACCCTCTCTTTCTTTTCTTTTCTTTCTTCCTTTTAATCTCATGCCACCTCATATAGAAGGTTCCACAATGACTAACTATAATCCAAAAATCAGATGTTCAAGATTCAAATGGTGTGCCAACTCCTTATCAAAATCAGAGTTGCCAAATTCGTGAATTTGCTTGATTTCCTTTGACAAGGCTTCATTTGCACCTATGATCCGAAATGGATCTGAACCAAGAATGGATAAGACTCAGTACCTGCAAGACCATTAGGAAAACTATGATGGTATGTAAACTATGTAAATGATCAACAAATGTAAATTCAAATAAGACAAAAAAAAGACAATGTGAGAGAAATATTAAATGTAATTAAAAAAATCGAATAGGAGAGAAGGATAAGGAATGGGAAGTGAAGAGTCATGATTGTTGGCCTTTCCTTACCCACTAGCTCTCCCTATTTATTCATCTACTCTCATTCTCAAATGGTCTTTTTTCTTTTTGGCAACGAGAGGAAGCATGGAGATGAAGAAAGCATTCTACTAGAGATTATCGAAATCAAAAGATTGAACCGATTTGAATATGGTTTTCCCATTTGGGTTTCCAGGGTAAACATTGTGTCCACTTTGTCATGGAATGTCTTGAAATTATTGTGGGTTTATAGTATGGTTTGTGGGTTAACTTTGTGTGATGAGTTTGCTACTCTTAGTTAGATTAATGGATCATAAGGAAGATTTTCAGTTGTAATTGTGATAGCTTCACATGGAAATTGATTCAACTTAATGTGCCTTTGTTTTCTTTGAGAAAGCCAAGACTTGATCCAGGTGGATATTGGTGGCCACGCACCTATTCCAGTTGGCTCCTCTTATCTATTTTTCTTCAACACGTTCTTCTGTACTTCTTTGTAATTGTGGCTTCTACACTTCTGGGGCTGTCTAAAGCCCCACACATCCTCCAGGTGGATAATGGTGGCCTCTTTCCTAATCCAACTAGCTTATTTTGTATGTTTTCATGTCAGCACATCTTGTTGTACTTCCAGGGCTATTTTTGGTCCCTAAACATTGTTTTTTTGGCTCGTCACAGTAAAATTGCAAACAAAGTTAGAGTTTGATAGAAGGATGTGTAGTTCTCTAAAAGACCTTTCCAATGGGCTATCACACACCTAAAATGGAGGTCGTATGCAAATGTTACGACCCTGGGAAGTTGAGGTACCAACTTACACCAACTTACCCATAGGGGCCCACATGAATTTTGACGTTTCACCTTCTAGGGTTATGTTTTTGGATGTCTAGGGTTTTGGAATTCATGAGTAATATCAAAAAGGCCTTTGGAGCCTCATTGTAATCCATTCTCCTAATACAGATGCGCATAGCAGCCACATATCTTCTCAGAGATAACTACCAACATTCGAGCAAGTGTTTCAGTTCTGCAGTTTTATAGTTTCAACCTATTTCATTATTCAATAGAAGATATTGTTCACTGGATATATGTGTTATTCTTGTCTCTGTGTTTATTGTATTCAGTCTATTAATCAGTTCATTCTACTCCTAAATCCGGATCAGTGGTATCAAAGTGGTATGCTCCTCATTTATTTTTCTTCATGCATGTCCCCAATAAGATCTGGGTAGAAGAAGTTGGGACTCGAACCAATCTAGCCATTACAAAATCAGTCGTGTCGATCCCGAAAACAACCCATGAGGGATGAAAAGAAAGATGATGGAGTAGGAGATCCTATTAAAATTTTGCTCGTGGAAGCCCTCATGTGACAAAGGAACGAAATGATGGACAACTTTGCGCATATCCTTCGACGTCTGTCCACAGGAGAAGCATATTCATCAAGCGGCCATGCAACCCCCTTCAAGGTACAAGTAAATTTTGATATTCCATTCATTGAAGGATTGATAGATGCAGATGTTGTATATAAATGGTTGAATCTGCTCGAAGGGTATTTTTCGGTCCACAATTTTTTTGATATGGAAAAGATCACTTTTTCACTCCTCAAGGTCGTTCACCATGTTAAAGACTAGTGGGATACTTACTCTGAGCAAAGGGTCGTAGAGGAATCTGCAATATTTTTGGTGGCCCCTACATGGGATTCTTTCCGGGACGCCATTAAATAACAATACTACCCTGTTGGAAGCTACGAGGACAAGTACACCAGGTGGACCACCCTACATCAAGAAAGGGACTAGACAGTACCATATTTCACCAATATTTTCCATACCCTACACACCAAATTGGGTATCAAAGACTCTGAGCGTCATCTAGTGCTCAAATATCGTGTTTGTTTGCATAGATACATTCAAACAGAAATGGAGTTTCTGGACATCGCCTCATTGGGCACATCTTATAAATACACTGTCAAGATCGAGCAAAAATTTAAGAAGAAAAGATGAGAGTTTGGGTCTACAAACCCCTCTCAGCCGAAGCAGGGAAAAGGCAACCCTAGCCCACACAGCAAGGGACCAAGTCAAGATGGTCGCCCGTAGGACAACCATTCCAAGGCGCAACACAAGAAGGGCAATGAGAAGACGAATAAGGACATGGGAAAATGGTGTGAGTACCATAAAATCCCTTGGCACAACACCGAAGAATGTTGCTCCAAGAAGTCCCTCATGGTTGAACTGAAGATTTCTGAGTTAGAGGTTGATTCTGATTCTAAATCAAATCCTGAAGGAGGGAAGTAGATTATCGATGTTGAACCCAATGCCACTGTCGCTACCACAAAATTCCAACCAAGCAAACCAGAAGAACCAGAGGAAGTGGAACACCTCTTTCACTCGCAGATGTGGGTAAGGGGGGCTCCGCTTCATTTCATTGTCATTGAATAGAAGTAGTCAGAAGAACTTGATTTCAGCAGAGGTTGTAAAGCGGTTGGACCTGCCAACAACACCGCAACCGCAGACCTACACCATCAGATGGCTTCGCCAAGGAAGAGATCTTTGTGTCAGCTAACAGTGTCATTTTCCCTACGACATCAAGCCTTTCAAAGATGAGGTACTGTGTGATATTGCTCCCCTTGAAGTTTGTGATGTTCTTTTAGGACAACCATATTTGTGGAAGCGTCATGTTGTGTATGAGTCTACAATTGTACATGATACCATAGGTAGTGCCGCCTACTTCTATTTCTTTAATCTCTGCTAAGAAATTCAGTAAGGTTATCTCACATACCGAGAAGTTCATCTTCTTTGTGATCTGTGCTCATAGTAAGTAGAAGGTCGTCACCACATCCGTGGCCTCTACACAGAGCCTCTCTTTGTAGAAAAATCAAGTGGATGGGATCGTGGAAGAATACATAGACATCTTCTCCTCACCTATAGGGGTATCGACACACTGCCAAGTCAAGCATCCAATTGATCTGACCCTTAGTGCACCTCTACCCAATGGACCATTTTATCATCGCTCGCTGATGGAAAAAGACCAAATCAAGCGACAGATCTAAGAACTGCTTCAAAAGGGGAACATCAGACCTAGCTCCTCCCCTTGCATAAGCCCGCTTGTACTAGTGCAAAAGAAGGACAGGACGTGGCGACTCTGCATTGATTACAGATCCTTAAATAAAACCACAGTCAGGAACCGATACCCCATTCCCAGGATTGATGACCTTCTTGACCAACTCAAGGGGGGAAATTCCTTCAACAATATTGACCTAAAGTCTGGCTACCACCAAGTTACCATTGAACCAACTGATGTAAGGAAGACAACCTTCAAATCTAAAGAAGGTCTCTTCAAATGGCTAGTCATGCCCTTTGGCTTAACAAATGCACTAACCACTTTCATGAGGTTGATGGATGATGTATTGAGACCTTTCACCAACTCCTTTGTGGTGGTATATTTGGATGACATCCTCATCTTCAACAAGACGTGGGAGGAGTACACAAGGCATATTTAGCAGGTTTTGAGCACTCCCCAACAACGCAAGCTATATGCCAACTTGGAAAAATTCTCTTTTGGCATGAAAAATGTCCAATACTTGGGCTACATTGTTGATGAGCATGGGGTACATGTTGATTTAGCTAAGATCCAAGTCATTCATGATTGGCCAACCCTGACCACACTGACCGAGCTTCATAGCTTCTTGGGACTAGACAACTTGTACCAACGGTTCGTGTTGGGATTCTCCCATATTGTATGGGCCCTTAGCCAGGTGACCAAGGGTGTTGATAGGGCCAAGTTCATGTGGGGGAAGGAGCAACAACGAGCATTCGATGATCTGAAGCATCACTTGTGCTCAACTCCAGTACTCTCCTTTCTCGATCTGCAACAACTGTTCGAGATTGAGACTGATGTATCTGACTATGTTGTGGGCATAGTTCTCACTCAACACGGGAATCCAGTGGCATACCATAATGAGACACTCTTCGACACTATCCGAAAATACCCCACCTATGACAAGGAAATGTATTCGATTGTACAAGCCTTTCGTCGTTGGAAACATTACATTCTGGGAAAAGAGATGATCATACACATTGATCACAAGCCTCTGCAGTTCATACAGACACATGTGAAATTGTAGAACGCCCGCCATCAGAAGTGGTCCACCTACCTGCAATAGTTCCATCTCAACATCAAGTATAAGACACGTATCTCCAATCGTGTCACTTACTGCCTTAGTCGGCCTCCTGTGGCTGAACTCACCATTGTGCTCCATTCATGTGGACATGAAGCATCTGAGTGGCCCCAACTTTATCAACAAGATCCAGACTTCGCCACCACCTATCAAATCTTGGGTACAGGCGCAAGTGTCACCGATTTTCACATACAGGACAGACTCTTATGCCACTTGGGCCATCTCTGTGTTCCTACAAGCAATCGTGCAAAGCTGATTTGGGAAGCCCACTACAATTGGGTGGAAAGACATTTTGGCGTGGAGAAAAATGTGGTCGTTCTTTAGAAAAAAAATTATTGGAAAAAACTTCGACAAGAAGTCAACAAGTATATCATATGTTGCACTTCATGTGCCATTGCCAAGCCATCCATCAAGAAGCAAGGCTTATACACCCCTCTTCCTATTCCTGATAAGCCTTGGGATTCGATCTCAATGGATTACATGTCTGGATTTCCATCCACCAAGCAAGGAAAAAACTGTGTATTTGTGGTCATTGATCGGTTTTCAAAGATGGCCATCCTGATAGCCTACAAGAAGAATATCACAGCGACAGATACTGCCAAGCTCTTCTTCGAACGAGTGTGGGTCCACTTTGGGATACCACATACCATCATCTCCGATCGGGACAACAGGTTCCTCAACAAATTTTGGTCGAGTCTTTGGTCTCTGTTGGACACCAAGCTCACAAAATCCATTGCTTTCCTCCCCAAACCGATGACCAAACATAGGTCGTGAATTAGATGATTGTGCACATCATGCGCATGTACAATTCTAAGCATCCACATACATGGGACGAGAGTCTCCCCTATGTTCAAAAAAGTTACAATAGGGCTCTCCATAGCTCCACCGGCCATAGCCTATTTTAGGTGGGTCTGGGATTCCAACCCTTGGGACCCATTGATGTTGCACTTCTTCTTGCCACCGCACAGACAAACTCTTCTCATGATCATTCTGCGATCTACAAATCCAACAGATTCATTGAGAGGATTCAACACATCTGCCAACAGGTCCAGGAGATTTTGCAGAAATCCAATGCTAAGTATAAACAACACCATGATCAACATAGGGTACCACACTAGTTTCAGGTTGGCGACAAAGTTTGGTTACATTTGTAGGAGGAGCCTCTCATGGGGCCCCATCGAAAGCTTCTCCCACTTCTATATGGGCCTTACACTATCACCAAGGTTGTGGGTGGCAATGATTTTGAGCTCAACACTCCACCCTTCCTTGGCCTGCATCTAGTGTTCAATGTGGATCTCCCTCGGCCATATTTTCCACCATTATTGGACACCTCAGATATTGCAGAACAACTGACACTAACAGATCTCAACCCAGACTTCATGGATCAATCCTCCACTGATCAGATAGTGGACACACAGGTCAAGGGCACTCGCCAATAGAGGATCCAACTTTATTAGGTTGTCAAGGCAGGACAACTCCTACACCAAGGAAAGTGGCTCACCCGGGGCCAAATCCAACAGAAATTTCCTCACCTGATGGGGGAACTCAATGCAATGGAGACCATTACTTCCTAAGGGGGGAGGATTGATCCAGGTGGATATTGGTGGCCACCCACCTACTCCAACTAGCTCCTCTTGTTCGGTTTTGTTCAACACATTCTTTTGTACTTCTTTGTAATTGTGGGTTCTACACTTATGGGGTTTTCTAAAGCCCCACACATCCTCCATGTGGATATTGGTGGCCTCTCGCCTAATCCAACTAGATTATTTTGTATGTTTTCATGTCAGCACATCTTTTTGTTCTTCCAGGACTGTTTTGGGGCCCTAAACGCTGTTTTTTTTGGCTCGCCACATTCAAATTGTAGACAGAGTCAGATTTTGATGGCATAATGTGTATTTCTCTGAAATACCTTTCCAACGGGCTATCACACACCTAAAATGGAGGTTGTATGCAAAATTTACGAGTCTAGGAAGTAGAGGTAACAACTTACACCAACTTACCCATAGGGGCCCACATGACTTCTGGCGTTTCACCTTCTAGGGTTAGGTTTTTGGATGTTTAGGGTTTTGGAATTCATGAGTAATATAAGAAAGGCCTCTGGAGACTCATTGTGATCCATTCTGCTCAGAAGGATGCGCGTAGTAGCCACATCTCTTCTTAGAGATAACTACCACCATTCGAGCAAGTGTTTCAGTTTTCCAGTTTTACAGTTTCAGCCCATTTAATTATTCAATAGAAGATATTGTTCACTGGATATCTGTGTTATTCTTCATATTTCTGTGTTTATTGTATTCAGTCTGTTAATCAGTTCGTTCCGCTCCTAAATCTAGATCAAGACTGGCCATTGTGCACACCATCCCAATAGACAAATCATCCATATCATCCATTTTCTTGTGACATAGAGATCAAGGGATGCAATTAAATAGTTGTTGTAACTATTTAACCTAGTTTCCATTTTGAGAATTCCTCTCATCTCTCATAGGTCGTTGGGCATTATCTCTCTCTCCCCGGGTGTTTTACCACTTTCCTGAATGTTTCCTCATTGCATGCACCAACCATTAATTACCTCGGCGTTTTTATATGTTGTTGGGTGAATTACTGGGCAAGAGAATCAATCTGAGAAGGCAAAGGGACTAGTAGGCTAACACAAAAGACTAAGGAGACAAACATGCAGATTTCATAGGGGATTTTTCTACAGGTGAGGGGAGATGAAATACCCATGAAGACATATGGACACTCTTGTAGGCAGAGTGATCCAAGTGGATATTGGTGGCCACCCGCCTATTCCACTTGGACCCACACCATTTTTTTTTTCATTTTTTCAGTTTCCTTAATTGTAGCACAATTTACTATTTTTAGCAGTTTTTCGGGTCCTGAACTTCCGGAGCCATTTTGAGGCCCTAAACGACATTTTTTGGCATCAAATTCTCCAACAAATATGCATCCATTCTAGACCCAATATTCACTATCAGTAGTGTAGTCCTCGGATAGATATTTCTAACGATGTATCATGTGCATCAAACGAAGATAGTGTGCCAAAGTTACGACCCCAAGAAATTGATGTACCAATTTACCCCAACGGGGCCCATATTTTGGCGTTTCATCTCCTAGGGTTAGGTTTTTGGATGTTTAGGGTTTTCCATTGTTTCTCAATAATATATAGGTCTTCGAGCCTCATTGTAACATAAAATTCAGAGGCCATCATCCGCCACATATCTTCTAAGAGATAAGCTACCAACGTCCTAGCTATTTTATTTCCATTCTGTCTGTAAGCATATTTCAGTCATTTGTTGTTAATGAAATGAAGTTTTATTTCCGCTGCATCTCTGCATTTATGTGTATTTATGTATTTCATTGTGTTCTTGCATAAATATGGATTAGTGGTATTAGAGCAGTCTTCTCTTCCTCGATCCTTCTTTGCATGTCCCCAACGAGGTCGGGGTATAAGGAGTGAGGGCTCGATTTGGTTGAATCGTTGCAAGAACAGCCTTGTAAACCCCGAAGGCTGCCCATGGGGGAAGAAAATAAAGATGAGGGAGCAAAAGATCCTATCAAATTATTGCTCAAGGAGGCCCTCGAGAAACAAAGGAACGCGATGATGGAGAACTTTTCCCAGATCCTTCAACGACTGCCCACTGGCAACACATCTACATCCAGCAGCAACTCTGGAGGCTCCACTCCTTTTAAGGTACAAGTAAAATTTGACATTCCCGTATTTGAGGCACAAATATATGCCGATGTCGTAGATATATGGTTGAATCTGTTAGAAGGATATTTCTCGGTTCATGACTTTTCTGACTAAGAAAGGATTATTTTTGCACTCCTTAAAGCTGCCTCCCATGTCAAGGACTGGTGGGAAACCTATTGGGAGCAACAGAACAAGGGGGAACCCTCTCTATTCTCAGCTGCACCCACTTGGAATTCTTTCTGAGACTCCATCAAGAAACAATATTATCCCGTGAGAAGCTATGAAGAAAAATACAGACAATGGACTATGTTGCGGCAACAAAGGGACCAAGATGTGTATGAGCTGATGAATCGGTTTCATACCCTATGCACAAAGTTGGGTATCAAAGATTCAGAGAAACATTTGGTGTTAAAGTATCGTAGTTGTCTACATAGATATTTTCAAGAGGAAATGGAGTTTCTCAACATCTCCTCGCTTGGTGCAACATACCAGTATGCTGCCAAGATTGATCATAAGTTCAAACAGAAGAAGCGAGACTTTGGGTCTGCGAATCAGAAGTAAGGGAAAGGTACCCCCAAGCCACCGAACAAAGGACCAAGCCAAGGTAGGGCGGCCCAGGACAACCCACCAAATCCGCAAGCAAAGAACAACACCACGAAGCCAAAAAACGACACGGGGAAGTGGTGTGAGTTCCATTAGAGATCCACTCACAACACAAGTGAGTGTCGGGCCAAGTAGTCACTGGTAGCCGAGTTGAAGGCTTCTGAATCAGATGCAGGCTCCGACTCTGAATCAAAACCCAACAAGGGGAATGACATGGGGAAGCATATTATCGATGCGGAGCCCAATGTCATCGTTGCTGCCACGAAGATCCAGAAGAAGGAACCAAAAGATCCAGAGGAGGCAGAGTGCCTCTTGCATTCCCAGATGTGGGTAAAGGGTTCCCCGTTGCAGTTCATTGTCGACAGCGGGAGCCAGAAGAACCTCATCTCAGTAGAGGTCATGAAATGACTGGGCTTTCCAACCACAACACACCCACAACCATACACCATCGGGTGGCTGCACCAAGGATGGGACCTCCGCATCAGCCAACAATGTCGCCTTCCCTACAACATCAAGCCCTTCACATATGATGTATTATGTGACATTGCTCCTCTTGATGTTTCCAATGTATTGTTAGGCCAACCATACTTGTGGAATCGACATGCTATGTATGAGTCTAGGCCTCGTGTTGTTATTATTAATTTGGGCAATAAGTTATACTGGATACCATAAATAGCATCGCCTACATCCATCTCTTTGGTTACTACAAAACAATGTAGTAAGATCATTGCCAAAACTAGGAAATTTGTTTTCCTGATGATCCACCCTCAAGGCAAGAAGAATATTGTGGCCATGACCTTTAGACAGGGCCCCTCTACATGAAAACAATAGATGGATAAGGTCATGGAGGAGTACGTAGACATATTCACCTCCCCGCAGGGGTACCTCTACACTTCCAGGTCAAACACCCCATCGATCTGACCCCAGGTGCATCGCTGCCCAATGGACCAATCTATCGGCACTCTGTTATGGAGAATGATGAAATCAAGAGGCAGATTCAAGAGCGGTTGCAGAAAGGTCACATCCGGCCAAGTTCATTGCCCTGTGGGAGACTGATCATGCTGGTGCAGAAGAAGGATGGGACTTGGAGACTCTACATTGACTATCGGGCATTGAACAAGATCACTGTCCGGAATAGGTACCCGATCCCACAGATTGATGACCTTCTAGACCAACTCAAGGGGGTGAAATATTTCAGCAAGATCGACTTGAAGTCTGGGTATCACCAAGTACCAATTGAACCCTCTGATGTGTGGAAGACTACCTTCAAATCCAAGGAGGGCCTTTTCGAATGGCTGGTCATGCCTTTCGGGTTGACGAATGCCCTTGCAACCTTCATGAGGCTAATGGACGACATATTGCGACCATTCACCAACTCATTTGTAGTGGTATACTTGGATGACATTCTGATATTCAGCCAGAATTGGGAAGAGCACCTCCACCACATCCGGCAGGTCCTCCAAACACTGCAGAAACACAAGTTGTGTGCCAATTTGGAGAAGTGCACTTTTGGCATGACCCAAGTTCAGTATCTAGGATACATTATTGATGAGCAGGGGGTGCATGTGGATCCAGCCAAGATCCAAGTCATTCAGGATTGGCCATCCCCAACCAACCTAACAGAGCTCCACAATTTTTTGGGTCTTGCCAATTTCTACTGCAGGTTCGTATTGGGATTCTCTCATATCACTTGGCCCTTGAGTCAAGTCACCAAGGGAGGAGCGAAAGAAAAATTATTTTGGTCTAAATCTTAACAGAAGGTGTTCGAAGAGTTGAAGCATCGCCTCTGCTCTGCACTAGTGCTCACATTACCATACTTGCAACAACCATTTGAGGTCGAGACAGATGCCTCTGACTATGCTATTAGGGCGGTCCTTACTCAATAGGAGCATCCAGTGGCATATCACAATGAGTCATTCTCTGACACAGTCAGAATGTATCCCACTTATGACAAAGAGATCTATTCCATTGTGCAGGCTTGCTGAAAATGGGAGCATTACATTTTGGGAAAGGAAACGATCATCCACACAGATCACTGACCCTTGCAATTCATACAGCCACAAGGAAAGTTGCAGAACGATCGCCATCAAAAGTGGTCCACATAGCTGCAACAGTTTCATTTGAACATTATGTATAAGAAAGGAAGCACCAATAATGTTGCAGACTGCCTCAGTCGACCACCTATCATGGTGCTAACCATGATTCTCAACTCTTGTGGGCACGAGACTTCCGATTGGTCGCTTCTCTACAAAAGTGATCCAAAATTCGGCCACACATACAATACGCTCTTGGAGGGTAAGCAAGTTCCTAATTTTCACCTCCACGATGCCCTACTATGTCACCTGGGACACCTTTGTGTTCCTTCAAGTGAGTGTGCCAAGATGATTTGGGAGGCACACTAGAGTCAAATCACTAGGCATTTCGGGGTCGAGAAAACTGTGGCAGTACTGCAAAAGTATTTCTATTGGCCGAACCTTCGACAGGATGTCGGGAAGTAAATCAAGTCGTGCATTGCTTACACCATTGTCAAACCGACCATCAAGAAGCAAGGCCTCTATACTCCGTTGCCTACCCCTAGTCGACCTTGGGAATCCATCTCCATGGATTACATGTTGGTCCTTCCTTCTACTAAGCATGGAAATGACTGTGTTTTTGTGGTCATCGACAGATTCTCGAAGATGTCCATTATGATGGCCTGCAAGAAGAATATCACAACAGAAGCCACTGCTAAACTCTTCTTTGAATGAGTGTGGGTACACTTTAGGATCCCACAGTCTATCATCTCAGATTGGGACAGTAGGTTCCTT
>SNQJ01S0003377.1:166306-180919 GCA_010110895.2 Picea sitchensis | reverse complement strand
TCTATTGCAAATAATGAGATATCAATATAAATGAAAAGAAAAGCTTTGTCCTTTGTAAACTCAAATTAAGCCAGACAGACTTCCTTTGTAAACTCACTATGTGAGGTTATTTCACTATAAAATTTACTTTATACAAAATAAAAACTCTCCACCCCCGGCCGAAAAAAGCAAAACACAATATTCTATACAAGGCTTGTGGCTTCGCTATTCCATTCCCATTAACATATCAAACATATATGTATTACATAGATGCTACAACTCCCTACAACGATGTACGTCCAAATGATCCAAAAACATGAGACCGAGAGAGAGAGGGGGCTCTGTAAGTGGATCAAGGACAGAAGAAATCCATCATGTTATTGAGGGCCGAAGAAGAGGGCAACCATCTTCCGAAATGAGGTCTCCTATTCTCCTCTTCTACCATTAAATCCAACTGATGACTTGTTGACGGAGATGTCAAGGCCGCCGACTGCACGCTACTCCAAACTCCCTTCCGCTGCTCCTCCTCCTCCTTTTGTGCGCTGCGATCACGCAGCTTCTGTAACTCCTCACACCATATTATTGCCACAAGAGACATTCTCTTTTTTTTTCTCTCTACCCAAAATAGAAAGAATGTATATTTAATATCCCCACCCACAATGCTGCCAAAATCCTGCTATATTGCTACTGAAACGCTGTTAGTACATACCAAGCTCCTCGAATTAATGAACCCTCCGACGAGTTTACCCCGTAATTTATAAGCGGCTCCACAGAGAGAGGGCGCCTTTTCTTCTGTGTGCGGCGAACGGAAACATGTCTGCTGGTTTTGGCTTTACAGGAGGGGAAGTCTGTTTATGGCATTCGGTTGGCCGAACGTGACGAGACAGGCAACGTGGAATACATCTTCAAACTTTAGTTATTAGAGTGAAATGGTGATGCACTTGAAAGGAAATGTGCACATTATTTATTAAAGTGAAATGGTGATGCACGGGAAACCATCCTTGTTAAACGTGGCAAAAGAAACTTTATTAATCAAATTAATAACTTGCAGAAATGACTAACCCGCTGCATTTTATGATTCAAGGAAGTTAATTATGTCTAAAGGACAACACTTGAACACTTATTGGAAATTAGTATATTTAATAATTTTTTAACCATAAATTTTAATTGTATGGTTATCAATTGAAAATTATACTTGAATACTTATTGGAAATTAATATATTTAATAATTTTTTAACTATAAATTTTAATTGTATGGTTATCAATTGAAAATTATCAAACTTACTTTAAATTAAAAATTTATTAATTTTTTTTGTTTTATTGTATTGATAAAAAATCATGACTAAAATATTAAATTGTCAACTTTTCACTAAACTCTACAATTATGGATCCACAAAGTTTGTTTTCATGAAATGGCTCCCTTTAATGTGGGAGACACCACATTTAGAATTTATTTAAAAATAATCCGTAGGTTTTGAGCTATAAATGAAAATCCTATCTTCTCACAATATATCCTTGCAATTCTCAGAATATATCCTTGCAATTCCAAAAGATGGCGTGACATATAGCGAATTGATGTCAAAGATATTTGGTTTTAACTTCTTCAATTTATGAATTTTAATGGGATGAGCTTCGAAAAATCTTGGTTTTGTTTACAGATCTTTAAAAATGTTCTTTTTTAAATTAAGTATGATATGGTGAAATTTTTTAAATATTATTTTTCTTTATTAATGCAATCATATCGGTTTCTTCCCTTTCCAACTCCACTAACCTTTGTTCTGTACCAAACGAAACATGTAACCTTTTTATTGATTCATACATTTTTCTGAGATTGGCAACATGCATAAATATGTTCGACTTGGTGTATTCTTGCAGCTCCAAAGGAATCGAATTAAAATGAAAGATTAAGTTATGATTAAATAACTTATTAGATCTGGTATTAATAGTTTTGCTACAGTGTATTAGCACATGATATATAGGCTCCCTTCTATTAAGTTGAATTATCAATGTGTTGGGCAGAATAAGGTTAGGGTTATATTATATGAAGATCCATAACATATTTCATTTACATATTCTAATTAAAATTTATACTAAAGTTTGTAAATTAAATATGTTTTTTTGGGTTCATCCTTCAATCACATTTATGTGACTGTGCTAGTACATTAAATCACAGTCTTTTCCAATACCGACCTAATTAAATTTTAAAGAAATATAAATGTATTGTAATTTATTATTATTTATTTTAAATTAAAAAAAAAAAATTATTTAAAAATATTTGATTAAATAGTAAACTGTTTCTTTTCTCTTTCTCATCTTTTTCCAATCCTTTTCAAAATAAGTTTCCATGCATTTATTTTTCCATTTTCAAAATTGTTTTTTGGTTTCAAGTTTAATCATTTATACAAATTATATTATATTAAATTAAACTTATTATTTATTTGCTTCTCAATTTTTTTAATTAAATTTAATTATTCCTAAGTATTAACATTAAGTTTAAACTTAATATAAATTTAAATAATAATAATATTGTTAATTTAATTTTTCTTCCATAAAAATGATATGTCCAAATATTTTAGACTTAATAATAAAAAAATATTTATTTAAATTTCTTTAAATTATTAACAAAATGCATAATCTAGACATAATTTAAACTTATGATCATTATATTATTTCATGCTCCATATAGACATATTTACTTTAGATTTAATAATAAAAAATATTTATTTAAATTTCTTTAAGTTATTAAAAAAATGTATAGTTTAAAGTTAATTTAAACTTATGATCATTATATTATTTCATGGTCCATATAGCCATATTTACTTTATTTCATTCTTTATATATAGTCATATTTATTTAAAAAAAAAGGTTCAAAATTTTATTTTTAAAAGAAAAATCATTATTAAATGAAAATTATAAGTCTTGCATTGATAAATTTTAATCTTACATATTAATCTACATTTGATCTCATTTAAAAGTATTTATTTACCTTCTCTTTCTTTTCTTTTCTTTCTTTCTTTTAATCTCATGCCAACCCATAGAGAAGGTTCCATAATGACTAACCGTAATCCAAAAATTAGATGTCCAAGATTCGAATGGTGTGCCAACTCCTTATCAAAATCAAAGTTGTCAAATTCATGAATTTGCTTGATTTCCTTTGACAAGTCTTCATTTGCACCTATGATCCGAAATGGATCCGAACCAAGAATGGATAACACTGCAAGACCATTAGGAAAACTATGATGGTATGTAAACTATGTAAATAATCAACAAATCTAAATTCAAATAAGACAAGACAAATGACAAAGTGAGAAAAAGATTAAATGTAATTAAAAAAATTGAATAGGAGAGAAGGTTGAGGAATGGGAAGTGAAGAGTCATGGTTGTTGGCCTTCCCTTACCCCCTTTCTCTCCCTATTTATTTAGCTACTCTCATTCTCAAATGGTCTTTTTTCTTTTTGGCTAAGAGAGGAAGCACGAAGAGGAAGAATACATTATACTAGAGATTATCGAAATCAGAAGATTGAACCCATTCGAATATGATTTTCCTATTTGAGTTTCCAAGGTAAACATTGTGTTCACTTTGTCATGGAATGTCTTGCAAATATTGTGTGTTTATAGTATGGTTTGTGGGTTAACTTTGTGTGATGAGTTTGCTACTCTTAGTTAGATTAATGGATCATAAGGAAGACTGACAATTGTAATTGTGATAACTTCACATGGAAATTGATTCAAGTTAATGTGCCTTTGTTTTCTTTGAGAAAGCCAAGATTGACCATTGTGCAGACCATCCCAATAGACAAATCATCTATGTCATCCATTTGCTTGTGAAATAGAGATCAAGGGATGCAATTAAATAGTTGTTGTAATTATTTAACCTAGTTTCCATTTTGAGAATTCCTCTCATCTCTCATAGGTCATTGGGCATTATCTCTCTCCCCTTGGGTGTTTTACCACTTTCTTGAACGCTTCCTCATTGCATGCACCAACCATTAATTACCTCGACATTTTTATATGTTGTTGGGTGAATTTATATTGTCTGGGATGTTTTAAATGATGTTGGGCATTTTTAAGTTATGTTGTGTTTTATTACTTTGTTGGGTGTTTTTAAATTACGTGGGTCGTTTGTAAACCTTGCTAGGTAAAATGCCTCACTCTCCCAAATTGTAATTTCATCTTCATAGTTGATTTTCTTTGCCAATTCAATTTTTCACTGCCTGGGACAAGTTAACAATGTCTAGTCGATTCTTTTAATTGTTGGGAGCTATCCTCTAATGCCACACACCTCAGAAGTGACTTGGACATTGAAATTAGTCGATGAGTGGAATTTCTATTGCCTGGATGTTATCATCTTGCCTGGGTTGTTCCCCATTCTCCCAAGACGACTTCATGCTCCTCTAAGAGTATCATTTTCAGTTTGGTCGACTTCATTTTGGGTCGACTTCATCTGTAGATGTTTTTTAAATCATCAGGTTGAATTATTATTTTTAGGACATATATTTTTTTCCCAAAGGCCACACATGGATGTATAACACACTAATCTCTCTTCCGTCGGGTGAATAAATCCATAGGTGGTCACTCTGATTTCATCTCAGGTTGATTTAACTTATATCTTGCTCACATAATCATGTCGGGTTGGTTTAATCTGTGTTGGAGCTGACTTCCATCACCTGATCATTTAATGATTGTCTGAGATAATTAGCACATTGTCAAGTTGACTTTATCTCTGGTCAACTTTCCTTTTTTTACTTCACCTCTGGTCGACTTAGTGTATGTCCCAGTCGAATTAAACGTTGGGTCGACTTGACTCTTCCCCATCGATTCTTCTCTTGGTCCACTTAACTCTTAAGCTAGTCAACTGTTAGTATCCTTAGTCAACTACTCTCCATTTTCTTGGTCGGTATATTATCTGGTCGACTAGTCTCCCACCTGGTCGACGTCCTTCAAGTGGAGATGAGTTGACTTCAATTCATTAGCATCCATCGCTAGAGTATTGAATGGTCCGAGGAAATGAATCTTGGAAGTGGGTACCCATCAATATGGTAAATTAAGTGTTAGACACCTGCGTTTGAGGAAAATCACAATAGAGCTCAAGGGATTGGTAATTGGTTCATTAGTAGAATCATATGCATTTTAAGTTTTGGCGAGTCCAGAGAAGCTACACTCCAATCAGTAATGAACAAAGAAGCTAAGACTCAGGCCTGAATAGCATATTGGACAGTGAGATATATTGTTTTATCACATTGTTCGTAGTTGCGTACAAATTACATCTAGGCTTAACAATCAGAAGAAGAAAGGTCCTTGTATACAGTGGAGGATGAAGGCTTAGTGGAATCTCTATAGATAGAGCATCTTGTATAAGGCTAAGACATAGATAAGAACTTTAATTCTGCAAAGAATCCATGTTGGTGAAGCGAGTGGGCCACGAGCCCCTTGTTTACGAATCAGAATGTATCAAAGAAGTTGTATCCTTAATGGAGACACAACGTCCAAAACTTTGAACATAATAGTATAGACAACAACATGGGAAGAGAAAACAAATATCAATTGGAAGACTTAAGGGCCAACAATGTTGAGCTTCGATAGGAGAACGAGAGCTTGAAGGTGCAAGTTAAGATGTTTAACTAGAGGATGGAAGAGATGGAGAAACACATGGAGACCTCTACCAAATTGTTTCCATTGTTCAAGAAAAAGTTTGAATAATTCCAAGACTCCCTCATGACAGTCGGGAAAGATTGGGACAAGCACAGAGAGCAGATTTTATACCTTGGTGAGAAGGTCATCTAGATGGATAAATGGCAGGAGGATAGGCTGACACAGATGATGAAGTAACTACAACAATATTTGACAGAGAAGAAGAAGGCTTTAGCAAGGCTTCAGGAAATTTTCCAAGAGCACAAAGAAGTAAGGAAACCTTCCATTTCCATTGCAAATGATAACACCATGATTGAGACCAACTTGGTAAGCTCACATTCTGTAGACACCTCTCAGGAGAAGCTTGGTGAATTTGAGAAGCATACCATAGGTATTGGTTCCAAGATCTTAAGGCAAATGGGCTATGAGGGACAAGGGACAGGAAATACAAGACAAAGAATCCTAAGCCCCATTGTAGCTACATAGAGGGACAAGCATGAATACGTAGGCTTTGATGGCATGAGTGAAACTTCCATTTCCATGAAGAAAACCATTTTCGTGAAGGAAACCGACATGTCGGAGTTGGCTTGTTCATCAAGAGAAGGAGAAAAAATAATGAGTGAAGGTGTCATCTCACCACCACCTCAGCCATGTGGTAGATTGAAGGAGAACATAAATGAGGATTCCTAGACTCAAACCACACTTTCACTCATAGATAACAACAAGAAATCAATGAAAACAAGAAAAATAAGAAGAGAAAGAGATCTATGTCAAACAAGAAATTCCTTGTTTGTCACTGTTGCAAGAAGAGAGGCCATAATGTTTCCATTTTTTTGGTATGCAAAGGCATGCTCATATTGTGGAAAGAAAGGACAACGTGAGGTAGCCTACTGGAAGAAGCAAGCCATGTTCCATGGGCCTAATTGTTTTCATAAGAAGAAAGACAAGAAGATCCACCAACACAACAACAAATTCAGAGGGACATTGTAACATCCCATTTTTAACCCTTATGAACTATAATGTATTATGTAATTGTGACTTAGGCTGGTGAGTCGGTAAAGTTGAAAAAGGGCCAAAGTGCCTAGGAAATGTAATACTTCATACACATTAAAAAAATACACCGTTGGCTACAAGACGAAAGGAAAAAAGAGATAGGGGGCTATGATTCCACGAGAGAGGGGGGCTTGAGGGGATAATTATTTATTATTATTATTTTATTTTACCCATAATTGATTTTATGGAGAAAAAGGGGTTACATGAGCTTCTTGGGAGGGAGACCATGTGGCTCTTGTCTTCATGTAATTTAAACATCCCTTGGGGGGGATGTTTTTGGTCTTTTCCCCCTTTTTCTTCTTCTTCTTCTTTTTCCTCACTCATTCTGGAATTCATGTGCTCTTGGTCTGAGCATGGATACCAATGGCTGTTTGGGTGGATCTTAGTTAAGTTTGCTCACAATTGCGAATCCTGGGAGTATCAGCATGGATATTCTTGACCAGAAACATTGGTGATCCAGGTGGATATCGGTGGCCACCCATCTTTTCCAATTCGCTCAAAACAATTTTCTGGCAATTTTGGCAATTTACTATTTTTAGTAGTTTTTAACTTCGAGGGCTATTTTGAGGGCCTAAATGAAGGTTTTTTGGGATCGATCTTCTCAATGATAATCGAAGGTTCTAATTTATCCCCCAAAATGAATCTTCTTGAAGATACCTTTCCAACGGGCTATCGTGCACCTAAAACGGAGATTGTATGCAAAAGTTACAACCCCCGGAAGTTGATGTACTAACTTACCCAAACGGGGCCCACATGAATTTTGGTGCTTCATCTCCTAGGGTTAGGTTTTTGGATGTCTAGAGTTTTTGACATTCCTGTTTATTGTAAAAATGCCTTAAGAGCCTCATTGTAATCATCTTCTTGTGAATGAGCACAACTGTCACATCTCTTCTCAGAGATAAGCCGCCACCATTCTAGCAAGCTTGTTTTCCGCTGCATTTTATAGTTTCAGCTTATTTCCTTATTGAATAGAAAACCAGTTTTACTGTATCTCTGTTATTTTGTGTTAAGAATATTTTAATAATTTGTATTCATTTTGTTCTACTCATAAAATCCGGATTAGTGGTATTAGAGTGGTCTACTCGTCATTTTAATGCATGTCCCTAATCAGGTTAGGGTACAAAGAATTGGGTCTCGAGCTTGTTTCTCTTGAGGAAAAAATCTCTCACATGCCCAAGCAACCTCTCATGGCAAGAGAAAAGAAATATGATGGGACATGAGATCCTTTCAAAAATTTTCTTGAGGAATCCCTCATGCAACAGAGGAACGAGATGATGGATAGTTTCACACAAATCCTTCAGCGACTACCAATAGGCGACACATATTCCTTGAGAGGAGGCACCGCCCCCTTCAAGGTAAAAATCAACTTCGATATTCCTATATTTGAAGGTCAGATAGACGCAGATGTTGTAGACAAGTGGTTGAATCTACTAGAAGGGTATTTTTCTATCCATAACTTTTCAAATAGAGAAAATATTACTTTTGAACTCCTCAAAGTCGTTCCCCATGTCAAAGATTGGTGGGAAACTTTATGTGAGCAAAAGGAAAAAAAGGAACCCTCATTATTTACAGTCGTGGCCACCTGGGAATCCTTCAGGGATGCTTTTAAGGAAAAATACTACGTTGTCGAAAGTTATGACGACTTGTATACCAAATGGACCACACTGCGAAAAGAAAGAGACCAAACAATGTCAGATTTCACAAATATCTTCCATACCTTATGCACCAAGCTGGGTATAAAATATTCAGAGCAAAATCTGGTGCTCAAGTATCGCTGTGCTCTGCATAGATACATCCAGACTAAAATGGAATTTCTGGACATCTCGTCCTTGGGCACGGCCTACCGATATGTCGTCAAAATCGAGCAAAAGCTCAAACAAAGCAGGCGACAATTTGGGCCTGGGAACCCCGCACAGCAAAAGCCAGGAAGGGGTGGCCCCAACCCATAGAACAAAGGACAAATAAAATATGGATAGTATCAGGACAACAAGTCCAAGATGCAAGAAAAGAAGGACAACAGATAGACAAAGAAATATACCGGGAAGTGGTGTGAATTCCATAAGAGCCCTTGGCATAACACTGCTGACTGTCACTTAAAGAAGTCGTTGGTGGCTGAAGTGAAATCCTCTGAATCAGATACAAGTTCTGACTATGAGTCAGAACCAGAAAGGGGAAGACGAATCATTGATGTGGAACCCAGTCCCACCGTTTCTACCACCAAGCTCCAGCCTGGTGAACCAATTGAGCCAGAAGAAGGTGAGCGCCTCTTCCATCCCAGATGTGGGTAAAAGGCACCCCGCTGCACTTCATCATTGATAGCGGTAGCCAGAAGAACCTCATCTTAGCAGAGGTTGTCAAGCGGTTGGCCCTACTGACAACGCCGTACCCACAACCCTATACCATTGGATGGGTCCGCCAAGGAAGAAATATCCACGTCAGCCAACTGTGTCGACTGTCATACGACATCAAGCCCTTCAAAGATGAGGTATTGTGTGATGTTTCTCCTCTCGAAGTTTGTAATGTTCTTTTGGGCCAACCTTATTTATGGAAATTTCATGTTGTATATGAGTCTAGGCCCCATAGTGTTATTATTACTTTGAACATGAAATTGTAAAGGATACCCGATGCAGTCCCTCCTAGTGTTATTTCCTTGATCTCTGCCAAGCAATGTAGGAAGGTCATCTCTCAAACCGTGAAATTTGTCTTCTTCATGATTCTCTCTCAGAGTGAGCGAAATATCATAGCCACATCTAGGGCCTTTGCAACTGATCTCTCCACACAACAGAAGAAAGTGGATAAGGTTGTGGAAGAATACTCAGATATCTTCTCCTCTCCTATCGGGGTACCTTTGCAATTCCAGGTCAAGCATCCCATAGATCTGACCCCAGGCGCACCGCTACCCAATGGGCCAGTCTACTGCCACTCTCTGTTAGAAAAATGAGAAGATCAAGAGGCAGATCCAAGAACTTCTCCACAAGGGGCACATATGTCCTAGCTCATCACCTTGTGGGAGCCCAATTGTGCTGGTGCAGAAGAAAGATGGGACCTGACGACTCTACATTGATTATCGGGACCTGAATAAAATCACAGTCTGAATCTGGTACCTGATTCCCCAAATCGATGACCTCTATCAACTCATGGGGGCCAAATAATTCAGTAAGATCGATCTAAGGTCTTGCTACAACTAGGTCCCAATAGAACAAACAGATGTATGGAAGACTTCCTTCAAGTCAAAGGAAGGTATTTTTGAATGGTTGGTCATGCCCTTTGGTTTGACTAATGATCCAACAAATTTTATGAGGATGATGGACGATATCTTACTAAATTTCACCAATACTTTTGTAGCAGTGTATCTGGATGACATCCTCATCTACAACAAGACTTGGGCGGAACACTTGCAGCATATTCAACAGGTTCTGCACACCCTGCGGCAGCACAAACTATATGCAAACTTGGAAAAATGATCCTTCGGCATGGACAGGGTCCATTACTTAGGATACATCGTTGATCAGCATGGTGTGCATGTGGATCCAACCAAGATCTAGGTCATCTGTGACTGGCCAGCCCCAACCACACTCACTGAAATTCAGAGCTTCTTGGGCCTTGCCAATTTCTATCGTAGGTTTGTGTTGGGATTCTCTCATATCGCATGGGCCCTTAGCCAAGTAACCAGGGGTGGTGGTAAGGAAAAATTTGTGTGGGGCCTGTCCCAACAACAAGCCTTTAATTAATTGAAGAAGCGTTTATGCTCATCCCCAGTGCTTTCATTACCGGACCTGCAACATCCTTTTGAGATCGAGACAGATGCTTCAGACTATGTTGTGGGTGTCGTTCTCACTCAACACGACCACCCCGTGGCATATCATAGTGAGACACTATCAGATGTTTTCTGTAAGTACCCTACTTACGATAATTAAATGTACTCCATTATGCAAGTCTTCTGCCAGTGGATACATTACATTCTTAGGAAGGAGACAATCATCTACATTGATCACAAGCCACTACAATTCATGCAGATCCAAGGAAAATTGCAGAATGACCGCCATCAGAAGTGGTCCGCATACTTACAATAGTTCCACCTCAACATCAAGTATAAAAAAAGAAGTACCAACCAAGTTTATGATTGCCTCAACCGACCTCTAGTCGCGACACTCACCACGGTGCTAGACTCTTCAGCCACGAGACCTATGGATGGCCCCACCTCTATGAGATAGACCCTGACTTCTCCACCACCTACCAAATTTTGGGCGCCAACTCAGTGGTCGCTAATTTCCGTATTCAAAATGGGTTGTTGTATTTGGCCTAGGACCTATCCTTGTGGATTTATAGCTCTGACTCGGGGGTGACTTGATGTTGAGAGTAAAAGAACAACAATGTCTATGGTTGGGAGGAATTTGCTTGGTCTGCAGCTAGTTGGTGAATGTTACTTGAAATATAAGTGCTCTTTGTGTTTTCTATCTAATGTTATTTCCGCTGTGTATTTAATTATCTTTGAAATATGTATTTTAATGTGTATGTTTGTTGGTTATCTGTTTTGCATGGCACAGTGTTTACTTCTTATGATATAACATGGATCTTGTCTTATGCATGTGATTTTCATGCCTCTAACATTGTTGAACAATCCTTTGATTTCAAGATAAGATCATAAAACAGAGTCCTTAGACTGCAGCGTGCCTTGCCTATTGGTGGTTGGGTGTGTTGCAGCCTGGTTAAGTGGCGTAGCACGACCTGTGTGTGGCTGGGTACGTTACAGATTGGTATTAGAGCTACTCATTGAAACACTGGGCTGGTATGGGATGGATATGTTGGTTAGATTCTCGTGGTTGATATTGATTTACGACCGTGAAATCAAAAATCTCAGGAGGAATGGCATTACAGAGTCCGCGTAGAAGCCAAAGCATCAGAGATCCTTGAAAGGGATCGTGGGATCGTGATTGTCCCTTTTGAATTTGGGAGTGATCGCCACTGAGGGATCAAGAGAGATTTGGATCATCGGATCGGAGGGTCGGTGAGTAGGAGTCGTCTGATGAAGGAAGAACCAAAATTTGGGAAAGGTTAAGTCCCAGCTGTCATGTCTATATTGTTGATCATCATTCGTCGATCGAGGCCAAGTGTGAAAGGTAAGAATTTAGAACTTTAATGCTTCGACAATCTTGGTAGGTAGGAAAAGCCTGAACTGCCGAAGGTCAGAGTTGCGAAGTCCCGACAGTCGTCTAATCTGATGGAAGGTGTAGGGAGATATCTCTCATTGGTCATGGTCAACCGACATTGACCACTTCAGGAGTATGTGACTCCAGTAGTTTTTAACTTTGTTGAATTGTTATAGCCCGAACCCCTAGAGTTTTGAAGTTCCAGAACTCCCGTCGACTATTAGATCGAGGGATGGACTTCGGGAGTGTTTCAAGCTATCAGATCTAGCAGTGGTAGAGGGGTAGCAAGGTTCAGATATTGGAACTTCGCCACTATGGAAATTACTAAGTATGTTGTAGAGAAAAACTCTGAAGCCCTGAAGTGTCGAATTCACAAAGTGTAAAGCCATCAGGTCACGTGGACTGTTGGATCTGGAGCAGTTATTATGGATCGTCTGTGCAGTTGATGACGTGGCTTATGCCACGTGGTAGGGGTTCTGTGTGGGGACACGTGTCACCCAAATTTGGTACATTTTGGACCCCGATCTATTCATTTTTTAGACACACGAGGCACATGTTCCACAGGTCCACGTCACCCTAGTTGACATCAGCTTGCCTTGTCATCTTAGGGAGTATGTGACTCCAGGGGGTTTCCAGGTTTCTACTACTGAAAAGTGCCGAAGCGTGAAGTTGCAAAGGCACGTAGACCATCAATCTGAGTTTCCTTCGGGACCTTTCTCGACTGTTGGATCAATCATAGGTAAGTACTTCGGAGGGTTGTCACTCTGGGGAAGTGGAAGACTCGGGAATGGAAATATCCCGAAGCCCCAGAGCACCAAATTTTCAAAGTGTGTAAGGACCATCCATCCCAATGCTTGATTAAGTCTCGATCATTTGATTGATCCATGGATGAACAAGGTAAGTACTTTAGAGGATTGTCACTACGGGGAAGTGGAAGAATCGAGAATGGAAATATCCCGGAGCATCGAATTTCCGAATTGGTTAAGAGTCATCTTTCTCAATGATTTATTAAGTCGTATCACTTGATCTCGTTGAAGTCTCCAGATGGGGGCAGGACCATCCATTCGACGGGAGTTCAAATATTGATCGTCCGACGTGCTAGTAGATTCGTTGGAAGGTCTTCGATGAAGTTTAACTTCGGGAGAAATCGAAGATTGAAGGGGGAGAATAGTAAAAGGCCAAAGTCTAGAGGACTTTCTCCCCGCGCTGGTCTCATGACAAAGTAAAGGGGTTGTTTATAGGTGCGGAGGGCCTAGAAGTGAATAATTCCTCAGACATTATGTTTGAACGAGGTCCTGTGTAGAGAATAAAGAGAAAAGCGCTAGAGGAAGGCGTTAAAGAATTAATCAGTCCATGGTTTCGAGTCGTTGTCACATGGAAATTGGATTGAAGGAAGCGCCTATGAAAAAATTGGATTATATACTAGTTTAAAGGGGGCTGTGGAATTTTTCGACAAAATCCTGTTGCAAAACAAGAGAAAAAAGGGTTGAAAGTGGTTCTTTTTAAGGGATCCCTAACTTTCAACTCTGATATTGAACTAGGGAGAGATTTCAGTCGTTGAAAAGTTGATTAAGAGGAGAATGAATTGGAATCATTCTATTTTTGGATAAGTATTATAATTGATATTTTATTTTCTTCATGAGTTAAATAGAAAAGGTACCTATGAATTTAATAGACAATTTTTGTATGATATGTATAATTCTAACTAGATGATTTCTTGTAGATTTTGGTAGGATATGAGGTACAATCAGATCAATTCCAGTCTAGGATCAGATGTTAGGGTCATGGGATCATGACATAGTTTACAGGAGTTGGATGAGGTAATCAAGAGCTCCATAGAAAGTAATGAAAAGGGGATAAATAACTCAAGAATGGTGGAACAAAAGTATTAGTCAACAACCTCATAATCTGAATAAATTGCCGGTACAACAAAAGTAAGAGTTCTCACATAGGATATGAAGCTAGTAGGTTAACGATGTCATGGATGGGCATAAAAGGAAAAGTATGACTGCCTAGCCTTGAAGGAAGATAGGTGTAGACAAATTGCAAAGCTTAAGTTTGGAAGAAATCCACTTTTGATATTAAAGTTCAGAGTGGAAGCAGGATGCTAGTGCAGAGAAATTGAATGCTCTCTCACTTGAAAAGTGTCACTGAATGAAAATGGACTTCCATTGGGGAATGATATTAAGTGTGAAAGGTATGGCTCCACAGGGAAATGTTAATAAAGTAACCTAATGGACAACTAGGAGTAATAGTATTTGATTCAAGAATGTTGTAGTAGAGTGATGGAATGCTTGAGCTACTTCATTCTAGGGTGATGGAATGTGTCATAAAGGTAAAGTTGGATATGACTACCAAAAAAGAGCTATGGAAATTGGAGCACACTGGTTGGATTGCAGAATGGCCAAGTAGAACTTGGTTGGAAAGTGTTCATACTAGGGAACAACGGTGCATATGAGTAGAATGGGACCACACAAGGCAACAAGGATCCAAAGGAGTTCAAGAACAACCAGCTACAACATAAATAGATAAATAAATAAGTGAATTAAAACAAAAATGCACTAGAGTGCATGGGGCATACAATGAAGTTAATTTGCATATGCATTAGTAGGCATGCTGACAATGAATTCTTGGTGCATATGGATGTGTAATTTTGCATATGTACATTCTTGGATATGCATATAACATGCTTGTGAACTTAGAATAGTCTATTATTATGAGATAATGTTTGAGTATGACTAATGATGGATTCTGTATTCGGGAAAAATGATATAGCAGGGTTAAGGATGTGGATGTTGTT
>SNQJ01S0003377.1:125595-166256 GCA_010110895.2 Picea sitchensis | reverse complement strand
GGCATGAATAATGATCAGAATGATGAAGGAGGAAGTTTGTGAGCTTATACAAATATCAGTTGGTTAGATATAAACAAGTAGGTTGATAACACCAGGCATGTATGCATTTAGTTTTTGTTGATGCATACATGTTGAAGGGGATTGAGGTAAGAATTCCATTAGTTAATATTCAATATTTAAATGGATATGTAATGGCCAAAGTCCCAGAGTATGTAAATGTTGTCAATACTAGAATGCATTTAGATAAAGTGTTAGTTGCATATCATGGTATGTTTGGTTATGAGATCATAATCGAGTTAATTCAGGATACATACTCCTTTTATAACAATGATATTCATAGAGCTAGTCATGTGTGAGACCATAATATGGTTGGATGTGGAAGGGCTATAGCGCTATGTGAGTGTTCAATGGTATCTATTGTATAGATGATGTTTGGACTGCAACCTCTTTTTCGAAACTAAAGAGCACTTACGAATTATATTCTTAGTGTTGTGTTTGGGTTGAAAATGAAGGTATCTAGATAGTTAGACAAGCAGTAGGAAGTTCGTGGATGATGTGTTGAGGTGTTTGCCAGACCTTACAACTCACCTTGGTGAATGCATGACATAGTTATGTGGTATTATGTAGTCAACGCAAGGATGGATTGTGTAAATGTGGCCATCGGTATTGGTACATTGATTGCTATTTTATTTAATAATTAATTGTTGCATTATGAAAATCTCGTGGTGCTAAAAATACATAATGATGGATATATGCATTATATTTAATACAAATACTAGCTGAAGGTGATTGGATTGTAGTTATTACAATTCCAAGATCAATTTTGGAGCTATTAAAAATGTTACAAGTGATAATACAAGAATCATTGAATGCATTAGGTGAATGCATGTATATATTATATAACATAGTAATGATCATGCTAACAACTGAAATGATGTGATTATTGCTAACTCATGAAGTTTAAAGCACTTCAGGAATTGTTAGATATTACAACAAGGAAGTTGCAGGTTACATTAGCTACATAATGATAAATTACAGAAAATATCTGTTGAAGGGATAGAGTAATAAAAATATCTCTGGATAGAAGAAAGAAGAGATAGGTTGATAATACATGTGTAAAGAATTGATGGAAGTGACCGAATTGTAGTTGTAAACAATTCTAAGATCACTTTTTGATTTTGTTTTGAATTGTTACCATGAAAAAATATATATCTTGTACATGAGATACTGACAATTTGTTTGGCTGAGTGTAAATTGAGAAAATTGCAGAAAGGATGGTATTGGATATGGCAGGGATGTAATCCATATGGAAGACTGATATCTATAGCTGTAGAGACAAACATTATGAGCATAAATCTCATGCTTGGGATAATTTTGTATTTCTGTATAAAACAAATTGACATTTATGATTGAAAATGATTATAGTGATATCTCATGATGACTATATACGTATAATAGAAATGAGATGTTGGATATGCAAGTTGGAAAGCATGGAAAGGGCTACTGTTGTGACATGAGAACCCTATGTCCCTAGAAATATTTTTGTGTAAGAATGCCTTAGCTAGGCAAGATGAATCACCTGAGGGACTATACAACAGAGAAGGGAATGCCTCAGTCTGGGCCTGGAAGGTGACTAACTGGAAGGAAGAGGAGACTTTGATAGTTCTTGTAAACTATTGATTGGGATCATTCACACAATGGGTATGTCAAGGAAAACAATGAGCCAAGTTAACGAGAAAACCATATGGATGCAGATCCATGAACCACACAGATAAGTATTGTACTGGATTATGAAAATTTACTCTTAGATTATGAACAAAAATAAAAAAAAATTATGCACATATTGTGAATTGACATGCTTGATGATTGTAATTGTTGTAGGAAAACGATGGTTGTTGAGGATCTAGAAAAGTACCAGACTATGAGGGAAAATAAGAAGAAGGTAATGTTGGAGCAACTGAATGAAAAAGGCATAGAATGAAGAAATCCCAATGGAATTGTTGCAGTTGGAGTTCTGGAAGCCACAACTCTGAAACTTCTTGGTTGATTGCACTAGAGCCATGGAAAGAAGTGGAACAACCCGAGGGACTGCATGGCAGAGAAAGGGGTTCATTTCTTTGAGTTGTGTGGGGTTAAGAGGGAAGGAGAGCTTATTGGTTGGAACTGCTGCTAGAAATATAAATTCAAAAGGTCATTATACATGTTTTGGGTCAGAATGCCCATGTATACATGTTTAATTTAGGCCATATTTCCTATGCATATAAAGAGTTGGTTGGAATGCCTATGTGGATTAAGTCCCAAGAGCCTATATTTGTGTTGTTGGTAACATTGGAATGGTGTTGTGCACTGAGGACAATGCCAAAATAAGGGGAGGGGGATATAACATCCCAGTTTTAACCCTTATCAACTATAATGTATTATGTAATTGTGACTTAGGATGGTGAGTCGATAAAGTTGAAAAAGGGTCAGAGTTCCTAGGAAATGTAATACTTCATATACATTAAAAAAATACACCGCTGGCTGCAAGACGAACAAGGACAAAAGAGATAGGGGAGATTATTCCATGAGAGAGGGGGGCTTGAGGGGATAATTCCTTTTTATTATTATTTTGTTTTACGCACTATTGATTTTATGGAGAAAAGGGGTTACATGAGCTTCTTGGGAGGGAGGCCATGTGGCTCTTGTCTTCAAGTAATTTAAACATCCCTTAGGGGGTTGTTTTGGGTCTTCTTCCCCTTATTATTCTTCTTCTTTTTCCTCACTCATTCTGGAATTCATGTGCTCTTGGTCTGAACATGGATATGAATGGTTGTTTGGGTGGATCTTGGTTAATTTTTCTCATAACTGTGAATCCTGGGAGTCCCAACATTGATATTCTTGACCAGAAGAACTGGAGCCCTGGAAGGAGATGGACAGCTTGAGGGGGTCCATTCTCTTAGGTTTTGCAGGCTGGGAAGAAGCCAGTTGGTTTACTTTGGATTATTGTGAGTGTTGAAAGGCATGTGATAGCTTGAGTGCTAAAAATCATGTTAGTATGATATCAATGGTAGTTCTCCAAGAACTCCCCACAACTGAGAATCCTTGGAGTTTCTCGTAGGGAGATTTCCTGACGAGTAGTACTGGAGCCCTGGAGAGAAATAAAATAGCCACAGGGACTGTATGACAGAGAAAGGTGTTCATTTATTTGGGTTTTGCAAGCTGAGGGGGAAAGAGAGCTGGAAATTAGGATTTGATGTGTGGTTGTGAAACCCGAGAGCAAGTTAGCAACATGTTGCGTGCTTTAGATTTGGCCTAGGACCTTTCCTTGTGGATTTATAGCCTTGACTTAGGGGTGACCTGTTGTTGAGAGTTAAAGAACAACAATGTCTATGGATGGGAGGAACGTCCTTGGTCTACAGCCAGTTGGTGAATGTTACTTGAAAGATAAGTTCTCTATTTGTTTTATGTCTAATTTTATTTTCATTGTGTATTTAATTATCTTTGAGATATGTATTTTAATGTGTCTATCTGCTGGTTATTTGTTGTGCATGGCACATTGTTTACTTATTATGCTATAGCATGGATCTTGTCTTATGCATGCGATTTTCATGCCTCTAACATTGTTGAACAATCCTTTGATTTCGAGATAAGATCAAAGAACAAAGTCCTTGGACTACAACATGCCTCACTTGCTGGTGGATGGGTTTGTTGTATCTTGTTTAAGTGGCATAGCCCAACCTGTGGGTGGTTGGGTAAGTTTCACACATAGAGAGGAGGAGTACGTCAAGCAACCCATACTGCAATGTCAAGAACTTTTTCCATCACTACAATTTGAGTGGTCACTGGGAAGCAAAGTGTTGGTGACTTCATCTAGAGCTTCACCCTAGAAACCACACAGTAAAGAGAAGACTGTGGAGAGTGAAGACTGTGGAATATGAAGAGTGGCCTACCTCTCCAATCCAGGAGGTAGAAATTTTACTAGCAGAGATAGCAGTGCAGGGAGAAATTGAGACAACCAAGAAAAAAAATAGGTTGATACCAAGGGTGGCCACAATCTAGCTCTTGTGTTCAATATTGCATCCAAAGAACCCCTTCTTGGAAACATGCCAGAGAGTGGTGCATAGAGGCAAATGAACTTGGGAATGTTTGGAGAACACCAAAAGTTGTTGTAAGCATGTGCATGCACTAAATAGTTTTTTCCATGATAAGAAGCAATTGATCCTAGCTTAAGAAGGAAACCACACTTCCCTTGTGGAATTGTTATGTGATGGAAGTGTGCTAGGGTCACACTAAGAAAGAAGACATGCATTTGACTTGGATTCATTGGAATACAAGATGGACTATCTCCAAGATAGAGGAGGAGATTGAAATGGATGTTGTGTCCAAAGTTTAGATATGGAGATAGCTCAAAGTTGAGAATAAGTGAACAAATTGTGATGAAGGGCGAACAAGTGAGCCAAAACTAGAACTAGAGCGATAGCCAGGGACCAGAGCCAGTAGCCAAATCTAGAGCTACTTTCTAGAGCTAGAGTCAGATACACGTTCCATAGGAGCAGACAAAAGTGCATTGATCTAGATTGGTCTCAAAGGAAAGACTGCAAGAAAGGCGAAGTGCTATGAGAGGACCCAGATTGCAAGCAAGTTCCCTCATCTACCCTCAACATATTGTGGGGACCAAAAGCCTCTCAATGGGGAAGTTTGATCTGAAATGGATCCTAACCAAGAATGGATAAGACTCGGTACCTGCAAGACCATTCAGAAAACTATGATGGTATGTAAACTATGTAAATGATCAACAATGTAAAGTCGAATAAGACAAGAAAAGAAAAAATAAATTTAATTAAAATAATCGAATAGGAGAGAAGGATGAGGAATGGGAAGTGAATAACCATGGATGTTGGCCTTCCCTTACCCCTTAGCTCTCCCTATTACTTCAACGACTCTCACTCTCAAACATTTTTTTTTTCTTTTTGGCTAAGAGAGGAAGCAGAAAGAGGAAGAAATCACTGTACTAGAGATTGTCAAAATCAAAAGATTGAGCCCATTCGAATATGGTTTTCCCATTTTGGTTTCTAGGGTAAACATTGTGTCCACTTTTTTATGGAATGTATTACATTTATTGTGTGTTTATAGTATGGTTTGTGGGTTAATTTTGTGTGATGAGTTTGCTACTCTCAATTACATTAATGGATCATAAGGAAGAGTGTCAATTGTAATTGTGATAGCTTCACATGGAAATTGATTCAAATTAATGTGCCTTTGTTTTCTTTGAGAAATCTAGGACCAACCATTGTGTAGATCATCCCAACAAAAAAATCATCCATGTTGTCGATTTTCTTATGAATAGAGATTAATTGTTGTAATTAAATAGTTATTTTAATTTAGCCTAGTTTCTATTTTGAGAATTCATCTCGTCTCTCACAGGTCATTGGGCATTATCTCTCTCTCCCCAAGCATTTTACCACTTTATTGAATGTTTCCTCATTGCGTGCACCAACCATTAATTACCTGGGATTTTTTATATGTTGTTGGGGGAATTTGTATTGTTTGGGTCATTTTAAATGACGTTGGGCATTTTTTAATTATGTGGGGAGTTTGTAAACCTTGCTGAGTGAAATGCCTCACTCTCTCGAATTGTATTTTCATCCCCACAATTGATTTTCTTTGCCAAGTCAATTTTTCATTTCTTGGGACGAGTTAACAATATCTAGTCAATTCTTTTAATTGTTGGGAGGTATCCTCTAATTCCATGCACCTCAGAAGTGAGTTGGACATTGAAATTAGTCGATGAGTGGAATTTCTATCACTTGGATATAATCATCTTTCTTGGGTTGTTCCCCATTCACCCAAGACGACTTCATGCTCCTCTAAGAGTTTCATTTTTATTTTGGTCAACTTAATTTTGGGTTGACTTCATTTGTAGATGTTCTTTAAATTGCCAGGTTGAATTATTATTGTTAGGGCATCTTTATTTTTCCCAAAGTCCGCACATGGATGTATAACACACTAATCTCTCTTTCTTCGGACAAATAAATTTGTAGGTGGTCACTCAGATTTCATCCCAGGACGATTTGATTTATATCTTGCTCACATAATCACATCATGACAATTGACTCTGTGTTGGAGTTAACTTCCATCACCTGATCATGTTGTGATTGTTTGGTTGAATTAACACATTGTTGGGTAAACTTTATCTCTGGTTGACTTGTCTTTGTTCGAATTCACCTCTCGTCAACTTAGTTTATTTCCCAATTGAATTAAACATTGGGTTAAGTTGACTCTTCCCCATTGATTCTTGTATTGGTCCACTTAACTCTTAAGATAGTCAAGTGTCAGTATCCTTGGTCGACTACTCTCCATTTTCTTGGTCGGTATATTATCTGGTCAACCAGTCTCCCACCTGGTTGATGTCCTTCAAGTGGAGTTGAGTCGACTTCAATTCATTGGCATCCATGTCTAGAGTATGGAATGGTTTAAGGAAATGAAGCTTGGAAGTGGGTACCCATTAGTATGGTAAATTATGTTCCTAACACCTACCTTTGAGGAAAATCACAATAGAGTTCAAGGGACTGGTAATTGGTTCATGAGTAGACTAATATGCATTTCGAGTTTTGGTGAGTTCAGAGAAGCTACACTCCAATTAGTAATGAATACATAAGCCAATACTTAGGCCTGATTGGCATATTGGACAGTGAGATATATTTTGTTATCAACTTATTCTTTGTTGCATATAGATTACATATAGGCTTAGCAATCAGAAGAAGAAAGATACGGGTATAGGGTGGAGGACGAAGGCTTAGTGGAATATCTGCAGATAGAGCAACTTGTACAAGGATAAGATAGAGATAAGAACTTTAATTCCACAAAGAATCTATGTTGGTGAAGCGAGTGGGCTATGAGCCCCTTGTTTACGGATCAAGCTATCACCATCAAGGTATTATTGTCTTCTTCTCTATCCATTATAAATAGCATTTTTTCCCCAACTTGCACTTATGGACATCAATTGTTCTCCTTATATATATCATTATTCCAATGATTTTATACACTATATTCCTCTTCATCATATGATAGTTGTTGAGTAAATAATTTCCATTTTTTGGTTTTGGTTTATGCCCTTTCTTCCTTTTAGGATAAGGTTATGCTTGAGGACATGTATCCTATAAATTCCATTCTTTTTAAAGGTAGAAATATTAGATTGGGAGTAGTATTAGTAAATTTTACTTTTGCAACCCTGAAATGGTAGAAAGGTAGTGCATTACCTATGTGTGGATATGTATAGAAATTAATCTATCTAAAGGTATTTTAGAGGATATTTGGTTGAATGTAGTCAACTATGTCTAGAAAGAAGCTAGAACATGATAAACAAATTTTTTGGTGTAGATATTAATTTGTTGTAGGGTATAAAATCACCCATTTCTCTAATCATAGAGTTGTGAGGGAACACTCAAATTTTGGTAGACCCCTAGCTAAAAGGAAATACAATCGTAGGCCTACTTGGTGGAATGGTGCTAATCAAAATAACCAATAGATAGACATAAAGATTGTAATGGATAAATTTAGCTTAGATGTTAGCCTAAACATTGTTTCCCCAGAGGGGATAATTGATGGACCTCAAAACATTGATCCATTCAATCCCTCTTCTCATGAGGGGCTTAACATCTTAGAGGAGGAGAGGCATCAGGACATGAAAAATCTCACTATCTTGAGGGACCATAGTAAGAGTGCAATGGAGAATCCAAATAACTCTTCAAGTTGTACAACTCTTGGCATAGGTGAAGAGAATTTGGATGAAAAAAAATGTAATTACTCCTACTTGCAAATTGATTATATTGCTTCAAGACATTAATGAGTAATAGACCTAGGTATCCAACAAGAAATCCAAATTGCAAACCATCCTTTAAATACTTGACTAGATCGTAAAAGAGGAGAGTATATTGCTTCAAGACATTAATGAGGAATGGACCTAAGTATCCAAAAATAAATCCAAATTGCAAACCTTCCTTTAAATACTTGACTATATCATAAAAGAGGAAAAGGATGTTAATGATTTTCCATGTAGTTTTTTTTGCCAATTTCTATAGAATCATTTTTGTGCAAATCTATACAATTCAACGAGGTAAGGAAAAAATACTATAAAGAAACCAACAAAATCAACTCAGCCCTATCCCCCATGGGGACAAGAAGAGATCTTATCAATAAAATCTCCTTCAAAATGAATTTAATTGAATTTAAATTATACTTTCAATGTATAGATAAAAATACATTTTTTATTTAGGCTATATTATGGATTTATCAGTATATTGCCTTTTGGTCCCTCTAAAATATATTCCATGATATCATTTTTTTTTGGGAGAAATGATCTATGGTATAATAATTATAAGTGGTTATATTATGGGACAATTAATAGTCTTTTCTCCATGTACGATTCACCCATGTATACAATGTAGCAGAAACCTCACATGATAATTTTATTAATTGTACTATACATGTTCTTTCATTTGTATCGAATTAACAAGAATCTTCAAGTTTTAAATCACTGTATCCCATAATTTTGATCAACAATCCAAAAATTCTAAGTCTATCTATGGTTGGTCTAACTCTTCAATTTGTTTAATCCCATTCTTTTAGCAAATCCCATATTAACAAGATGGGTGAACCTATTTCTTTTTCGTTACGACGATAATATATCATTTATGATAAATAGTTTTTGTGGTTGGTTATTCATCATCTTAACAAAATTGATATCTTTCCATATAGAATGTAATTCACCTATCAATTATACTATACTAGGATGTGATATGCATCAAACCTTTAGTCCACTTCTTCTTTATTATTGTTCATTCTATTTAGGTAGAGCCCCATCACCTTCTCTTAAAAAAAATGATGACATCGGTGACAAAAATGATCACTCTATAGTTGTGGCTAGAGATTCAAACAAACTTTAAGTACTTTCGAAGGAAGAGAAATTATCATGGTTCGAGCATCCATGACCCATTATGTTTTTTAATCATAGTAGAGTTTATTGGCCAATACGATATATTAGTAATTTCCCATTTACTCAACTAGGTCCTATGAGGATTGAAGTCTCTTAATATTTTTAAGCACATGTTCGAGTGATTGAAAACAAATAATATATTTTACATTTTTACCTAATGTATTGGTCCTTGGGGAAAATCTTGGGAAGTATAGTGATCTCTTAGATTATTCTTGCTCAAATGAAGATCCTTATCATAGATGGATCCATACCATGAAAAGAAGAAGATATTTTTACAAAATGAATTTTTGGATCAAGTGAAAGCTCTAAGAAATGAATATATTGCTATAAGTGTTATGGAAAGGAGAGTTAAATTATCCAATTCTCAGGGATATTCTTTTACTAAAATGTATGATCCATTCCTTAATGGGGCATCCCATGGAATAATAAACTAATTCAAGTCACTTGAGTGTTGAATTATTCAATTATTTTGAATCAAATATAAAGCACGTTCGTTGTAGGTTAGTGGATCTTACGACGCACTAGCGACACATCCATACTTTTTTTTGAACACCCAGTGGTCGATGGTACGATGAAGCTTGTCATCAATCTTCTTAAGAAAGGGGTAGAATTGTTACTAGTGATGAAGGAGATACGACGAAAAATGGGTTGTAGACTTCGTCGTACTTGAGACGTTGTCGAAACGAACTTTCATTGGTAAATAGTCGAAAAATGGGCCCAATGTAATAGTTTGTTAAGAATTTGTGTGTGCATTGCATTATTGTAAAAGGTTTAAAACCTGCATAACTGGCCCTAGCACTAGATATGGATCCTATCATGCAGTAGGATTTCACAAACCCCTCAACCTACAAGGTAGGCAACGTTGAATTTTGTTTGAGGATTTGAGAGTTTGACTTGGATTTTTAGTTTGAGATTATTAGTAGTGAGTGAGGGTTCCTTGAGCTACCCTGCGAGTATTATTAATGGTAGAAAACATGATGGTGTGGGAGTTTTTAAGGAGATATATTGGTTTCCTCCATCCTTGCTACTTAAAATGTTGCTAGTGGATTTTCTTGGAATGTAGGTTCTTTCCTTAGCCTCTCCTAGATTTCATTACAATTTATTATTTTTTAGTTCATCTAGATTTGGCAGCAACCCTAATGCCTTTTTTCTTTGGATAACCATTCCAACAATGTATTCCTAGGGAAGGGGCAACTATACTTAGAGAGAGATCTCAAACATCCCATCCACGTTGGTATATTTCTATGAAGGTAGGTATAGGATGATAAGGAGGTCCCTTTGTCCCTACTGGAATGGAAGGAGACAATGAAATACACTTTACCAAGTAGCCTAGGATGATGGTCAAGAAGCTTCAGGTTCTTTCTGTATCCCAACATTGCAGTGATTGAGCATGCACGTTCAATTCAAGATTCAATTCAAAGCCAGGTGTAAAAAGGAAAGCACTTGAAACAGACAGTTTTTGGATCATAACGTAGGTGTATAATCACAAGGAAATATTTCTCAATCTCTCTGGTAAATTGGCTCTCTATAGTGGGGGATTGATTTCAGGAATAATAATTTAGGACAAAAAGTTATACTAATGTAGTAATGTACTTGATCTCATAAAGTTTGTTGAATTGATTACTATATTTTTTTATCAAGAGTATGGTTCCTACTTGTACTACACTTTTTGTCCAAGAACATATCTTTGTAATATATAAGGTTCCCAAGTTTTACAAAGTTACAAGTGTTGTAATTTTTACAACTATATCATCACAAAACGAGAAAAGGAGCCTATCTCATCAAAGAATGAGGAAAGGAGGACGTTGGAACCAAAGCTAGATGTTGAAAATAAGGAGCAAGGTGAAAATCCAAATGATCCAAATTATAGTGGTCATAAAGACATCATGTGCTTCATTAGCTATATTTCCTTCTCCCATTGCCATATCTTGTAAATGGACCATTGAATTGGTTTGATAAAACACGCACTTTGACTTTATAAATCTTAAAAGATATGAAGTAGTATGTTGTGGAATTTGTAGGTATAGCGATGGTGAGGCATTGAGGAGATCGCAAGGTGATGAGGCAACATTAAGGTTCTCGCATCATTGTCAGAGTTAGCAATGTTAAAGCCTTGCTACAACATTGCCAAAGAGTAGTGAAAGCCTCCAAAGTAGACACTAATAAATTTATTTTTTAAATGATTTCTTAATTTTGAAAATTAACCAAAAACAAATCACATACTCACTTGAATAACCAAAAACAAATTACATACTCGTAAATAACAATAAATCACATATCATTTAACCAATAAAAAATTTGTTCTGTGAAATTTTATAAACAAAAAACATAGTTATCTTTAAAAATAAATTTAATTAATATAGAATTTGATAAAAACCTTAAATAAATTTAGATTAAATTAATATAACTTCCAAGGAGGAAACACATATTGTTAACCATTAAACCTATCATTACCTAATTCCAAGATAGATTGGAAAAAACAAATACTAACATCAATAATTAGATCAAGAACAAAAGTTGTAAAAGGTTGCAATACAACACCTGGACCATTCATATTTTGTATGCATATCATAGTTTTCACTTTGAACACGTCATGTATAATTAGTAGAGTGGAATACACAGTTGCGGTGGGTTATGACCAGCTACACTAAATGTAACTCGTCAACATCCATCCATTTGAACATTGGAAATTGCAATCCATGTTATCCATAAAAGAGAATTGTTTTGGAGCCAACAACATCTCGCCGCCAACTATATTCTATTGTTAAAAAAATGGAATCTCCCCACAACATTAATTTAAATAAAAATTATCTTCATGTCTCAGTGATTGTCAAATGCATCCAAAAAGACTAGTTGGTTTCCACTTTTAAAATTAGCTACCTAAACATAACTAGCATACCCGTAAGAGTTGAAAGGAAACATCGAATGGAATCGATATGGTTACATTGTTGAAATATGAGGTGTTTTTTGGATGGTCTATGATAAACTAATAGAGGATTTGTTCAATTGGATCCATGTACTTCATATTCATTTTTATGTGAGTAATAGTCATGTGTCTATACTTACATTCCCAAATAACTATGACGAGAACCCAAATAGAATGGTGGTGTGCATGTAGATCTTATATGAAGTTCAAATGTTTGTTCTGTAGATATGTGTTTGTTTGTAGGTCTCTAACTTCTTAAGCTAATTTGACAATAGAAAAGAGCATTGAAATCTACTTCAAATTAAAGAAAATTGAAATTGATACCTGCATTAGGATGTTTAATCTTTTGTTCCCTTTTAAATTTGAACTTGGTGTCATTAATGGCAAAGAATGAGAGGGTGCCTATGTTGTCTTCTTCAAAGTAGAAATATGTAAGGAACTTATAGTTTCCAATGAGTTTCAAAGGCGCATCATGCTATGCACAACTATTGGACAAACACAAATTTTGGGGGGGTGTTTTGGTAATTTGAGTTCACCTTCACCTTCACGCTTTTGCAAATGCCAGTGAAAAAAATATATTAATCAACAAAATGTAGTTTTATATGTTAGTGACATATAGTCAACATACTAATCCCATTCCCAATAGTAGGTTCTAATTAAAATATAACTATTTGAGTGGATTATCTAATCTTACAAACCAAACAACAACAACAAAATGTCAATTGATATCAAATAATGACCAAATAACAAACATGTGAAACATTAATATTCCATCAATGAAATTCCTTTGTCTAGATGATAATTAGCATTATGTCAATGAAATTCATTTTTCCATTCAAATAAGAAGTATGTTAATCATTTATATTCTTCCAATGAAATTCTTTTGTCTATTCAATTGTGGTATAATATAATGAATGAACAGAATTGAAAAAAAAATATCTAGGATGATCATCTACTCGATGTCAAAAATCAAGTAAAGTAAGAGACACTATGTGCCTGTCTGTTTGGAGTTTAATACAGAAGCAACAAGGCTACCAATGTCCAAATACTTTCACCAAAGTCAAGTTTGTTGCTTATAATTGTAAAGTAGTAGAGAAGCCAATGATTATCGAGGCACAAAAATAGGAGGGAAGATATGTCTTTGCATGCCAAAGACAATAGTGTTGCTTGCAATATGTAATGTGGAACAACTTTTTAAAAATAAAATCTTAGTTGCAAATAAAAACAATGGTACGAGTTTCCAAAAATTGTTCAAAACAAAGTGCGAAGCCATTTTCTAAAGAGTAGGAAACATTGTCCAAGAGTTGACAAAAAGCGAATATAGTGAAATTTGAACCATTGTTTTGGTGGGATACTATTTACAAACCACAAAAATATACAAAATTGTTATGTTTGATGACTGCCTTAAATAGATAATACATATCTTTCAAAGGCTTTCAATTTGTTTATCCTTGTGAACATGATTCCATAGCTTTGTGTTTTTCTTATCGCATTCAATTTGATTTTTCTTTAAAATTTTATATGCCAATCACACCTCCCTATGTATGGATATAGAATGGATGATTTCACTTAATAATTAAGAACATTGTAAGTAAACAATAACGAAGGTTCTTTACAATGTACATATTTTGTGGTTCTATCTCTAGAGCTTTCTTGATATCACATTCAGCTAAATCCAAATATGTTGCCTATATATGCTTGTGCACTTCTATACAATGCCTTCACATTATATGTGCATAAGCATATATAAAGTGTGACTCAATATTCTTTGACACTTTACAATACTATTAAGGAAGTCTCCGAAATTCCTCTAGGCAAGACTAATTTTTCAATGGAGATAAACTGAAATTTATATAAACAAAATTTGAGATAATACATTAGGATTTATGTATCATAAAATCCCTTATACTGGTACCAACTGGAACTATTATGTAGATAGTACACCAATCTAGCAAGAGACGATATTATTCCTTTTCATATTATCCTTCCATTTAGACTCCTTGTAGTAACAAAAAAATCACTCCAAATAACAACAATAAATGAAAGATCACAATTATCTAGATTATAAATTATATATGTTAGTTACATAGTGTAAATTTATCTATTTCTCTAAATCAATTACATTTGAACATAGTTTTTAATTTCTTCCTTAAAGTATTTCAATTTAAGACAAAATGATGTATGATGTATGATTGAGGTTACAACATAATTTCAATGCCCTTGATTGCTTTCTCTCCTCAACACTGAAGGAATTGTCATGCTCAACATATTTTGCAGCCTATAACCAACAACAACAGTGTAGATCAAACTCATACTAACCATAAAAAACTATGCACGTAAAGATTTTAGATTTGAGTAGTGACACCTCCTTAAAAAAAACATCTTCAACCTATTATGTTTAATTTATAATGGTTATCACACATATATAAAATCCTAGGAATTCTCTATAGTTTCATGGAGTGCACTTATGAGAGGCAACAAAACATGATGTTGTTGTATTTCTATTGTTAAAACAAAAATATTATGATTATATAGGTTAATATGGATGGTTATGTGGCTATGTTGTGGTTCAATGGTAAAATGGTGGGAGTTTTTAACCAATGATCAACGTTCAATCTCCAACCAATAACAAGAAGTGTTGCACAAAAAACAGAGGAAGGAAGAAACCACACTCTCTATAATCAATGATACATTAGTGAGCCTTCTATAAGGAGCACTTAGAGAGAGGACCACAACCAATTTGAGTCTAAAAACACCAGGGAACAACAGTGCAGATGAGTAGAATGGGACAACACAAGGCAGCAAGGATCCGAAGGAGTTCAAGAACAACCAACTACAACATAAATAGATAAATAAATAAGTGAATTAAAACAGAAATGCACTAGAGTGCATGGGGCATACAATGAAGTTATATTGCAAATGCATTAGTAGGCATGCTGACAGTGAATTCTTGGTGCATATGGATGTGTAATTTTGCATATGTACATGCTTGGATATGCATATAACATGCTTGTGAACTTATAATAGTCTATTATTATGAAATAATGTTTGAGTATGACTAATGATGGATTATGTATTCGGGAAAAATGATATAGCAGGGTTAAGGATGTGGATGTTGTTGTCTAGGTGAAGACCCATGAGGGTGGCAGGAATAATGATCAGAATGATGAAGGAGGAAGTTTGTGAGCTTCTACAAGTATCAGTTGGTCAGATAGAAACAAGTAGGTTGATAAAAACTAAGCAGGTATGCATTTAGTTTCTGCTGATGCATACATATTGAAGGGGATTGAGGTAATAATTCCCTCAGTTAATATTCAATATTTAAATTGATATGTAATGGCCAACGGCCTAGAGTATGTAAATGTTTGTTATACTAGAATGCATTTAGATAAAGTGTTAGTTGCATATCATGTTATGTTTGGTTATGAGATCATAATTGGGTTGATTCAAGAGACATACTCCTTTTATAACAATGATATTCATAGAGCTAGTCATGTGTGAGACCATAATATGGTTGGATATGGAAGGGCTATAGCGCTATGTGAGTGCTCAATGGTATCTACTGTATAGCTGATGTTTGGACTGCAACCTCTTTTCTAACACTAAAGAGCACTTACGAATTATATTCTTAGTCTTGTGTTTGGGTTGAAAATGAAGGTATCCAAATAGTCAGGCAAGTAGTAGGAAGTTCGTGGATGATGTGTTGAGGTGTTGGCCAGACCTTCCAACTCACCTTTGTGAATGCATGACATAGTTATGTGTTATTATGTAATCAACACAGGGATGGATTGTGTAAATGTGGCCATCGGTATTGGTACATCGATTGTTATTTTATTTAATAATTAATTGTTGCATTATGAAAATCCCGTGGTGCTAAAAATACATAATGATGGATATATGCATTATATTTAATATAAATACTAGCTTAAGGTGATTGGATTGTTGTTGTTACAATTGCAAGATCAGTTTTGGAGCTATTAAAAATGTTACAAGTGATAATATAGGAATCATTGAATGCATGTATATATTATATAACATAGTAATGATTATGCTAACAACTGAAATGATGTGAGTATTGCTAACTCATGAAGTTGAAAGCACTTCAAGCACTGTTAAATATTACAACAAGGAAGTTGCAGGTTAAATTATCTACATAATGATAAATTACAGAAAATATTTGTTGAAGGGACAGAGTGATAAAAATATCTCTGGATAGAAGAAATACGAGATGGGTCGATACTACATGTGTAAAGAATTGATGGAAGTGACTGAATTGTAGTTGTAAACAATTCTGAGATCACTTTGTGATTTTGTTTTGAATTGTTACCATGAAAATATATATATCTTGTACATGAGATAATGACAATTTGTTTGGTTGGGTGTAAATTGAGAAAATTGTAGGCAGGATGGTCTTGGATATGGCAGGGATGTAATCCATATGGAAGACTGATACCTACAGCTGCAGAGCCAAACATTATGAGCAGAAAGCTCATGCTTGGGAAAAGTTAGTTTTCCTGTATAAAACAGATTGACATTTATGATTGAAAATGATTATAGTGATATCTCATGATGACTGTATATGTATAATACAGATGAGATGTTGGATATGCAAGTTGGAAAGCATGGAAAGGGCTACTGTTGTGACATGAGAACCCTATGTCCCTAGAAATATTCTTGTGTAAGAATGCCTTGGCTAGGCAAGATGGATCGCCTGAGGGACTGTATAACAGAGAAGGGAATGTCTGAGCTTTGGCTTGGAAGGTGAGTGACCGCAAGGAAGAGGAGACTTTGATAGTTCTTGTAAAATATTGACTGGGATCATGCACACAATGGGTGTGTCAAGGAAAATAGTGAGCCAAGTTAAAGAGACAACCATATGGATGCAAATCCACGAACAACACAGATAAGTATTGTACTGGATTATGAAAATTTACTCTTATAATATGAACAATAATTAAAAAAAAAAATATGCACAAATTGTGAATTGACATGCTTGATGATTCTAATTGTTTTAGGAAAACGATGAATGTTGAGGATCTAGAAAAGTACCAGACTATGAGGGAAAGTAAGAAGAAGGTAATGTTGGAGCAACTAAATGAAAAAGGCATAGAATGAAGAAAGTCCAATGGACATGTTGCAGCTGGAGTTCTGGAAGCCACAACTATGAAACTTCTTGGCCGAGTGCACTAGATCATTGGAGAGAAGTGGAACAACCTCAGAGACTACATGACAGAGAAAGGGGTTCATTTCTTTGGGTTGTGCAGGGTTGAGAGGGAAGGAGAGCTTGCTGGTTGAAACCGCTACCAAAAATATAAATTCAAAAGGTCATTATACATGTTTTGGGTCAGAATGCCCATGTATACATGTTTAATTTGGGCTAGAGTTCATATGCATATAAAGAGTTGGTTGGATTGCCTATGTGGATTAAGTCCCAAGAGCCTAGATTTGTAATGTTCGTAACATTGGAATGGGTTTGTGCACTAAGGACAATGCCAAAATAAGGGGAGGGGGATGTAACATCCCAATTTTAACCCTTATCAACTATAATGTATTATGTAATTGTGACTTAGGATGGTGAATCGGTAAAGTTGAAAAAGGGTAAGAGTGCCTAGGAAATGTTATACTTCATATACATTAAAAAAATACACCGTTGGCTGCAAGACGGACAAGGACAAAAGAGATAGGGGGAGATGATTCCACGAGAGAGGGGGGCTTAATCGGCTAAGTCTTTTTTATTATTATTTTATTTTACGCATAATTGATTTTATGGAGAAAAAGGGTTAGATGAGCTTCTTGGGAGGGAGGCCATGTGGCTCTTGTCTTCATGTAATTTAAACATCCCTTGGGCGGTTTCTTTGGGTCTTCTTCCCCTTGTTCTTCTTATTCTTTTTCCTCACTCATTTTGGAATTTGTGTGCTCTTGGTCTGNTTTATTATTATTTTATTTTACGCATAATTGATTTTATGGAGAAAAAGGGTTAGATGAGCTTCTTGGGAGGGAGGCCATGTGGCTCTTGTCTTCATGTAATTTAAACATCCCTTGGGGGGTTTCTTTGGGTCTTCTTCCCCTTGTTCTTGTTCTTCTTTTTCCTCTCTCATTTTGGAATTTGTGTGCTCTTGGTCTGAACATGGATACAAATGGTTGTTTGGGTGGATCTTGGATAAGTTTTCTCATAGATGTGAATACTAGGAGTCCTAGCATTGATATTATTGACTAGAAGCACTAGAGCCCTGGAAGGTGATGGATGACCTGAGGGACTATGTGGCAGAGAAGGGGGTCCATTCTCTTGGGTTGTGCAGGCTGGGAAGAAGAGAGTTGGTGTAATTTGGATTTTTGTGAGTGATGAAAGGCATGTGATAACTTGAGTGCTAAAAATCCTGTTAGTATGATATCGATGGTAGTTATGCAAGAACTACCCACAACTGAGAATACTTGGAGTTTCCAGTAGGGTGATTTCCTGACCAGTAGTACTGGAGCCCTGGAGAGAAATGGAATAGCCTCAGGGACTGCATGGCAACAAAAGTTGTTCATTTCTTTGGGTTGTGCAAGCTGAGGGGGAAAGAGAGCTGGAAATTAGGATTTGATGTGTGGTTGGGAAACCTGAGAGCTAGTTAGCCAACTTTTATGTGTTTTAGATTTGGCCTAGGACCTGTCCTTGTGGATTCATAGCCCTAGCTCAGGGGTGACATGTTGTTGAGAGTAAAAGAACAACAATGTATATGGTTGGGAGGAACGTCCTCGGTTTGCAACTAGTTGGTGAATGTTACTTGAACGATACACGCTCTATGTGTTTTCTGTCTAATGTTATTTTCGTTGTTTATTTAATTATCTTTGAGATATGTATTTTAATGTGTATGTTTGCTGGTTATTTGTTGTGCATGGCATGTTTTTTACTTCTTATGTTGTATCATGGATCTTGTCTTATGCATGTGATTTTCATGCCTCTAACATTGTTGAACAGTCCTTTGATTTTGAGATAAGATTAAAGAACGAAGTCCTTGGACTATAGTGTGCCTCGCCTGCTGGTGGTTGGGTGTGTTGTAGTCTGTTTAAGTGGCGTAGCCTAGCCTATGGATGGATGGGTATGTTACACACATAGAGAGGAGGAGTATGTCAAGAAACCCATACTGCAATTCCAAGAACTTTTTCCATCACTACAATTTGAGTGTTCACTGGGAAGAAAAGGGTTGGCGACTTCATCTAGAGCTTCACCCTAGAAACCACACAACAAAGAGAAGACCGTGGAGAGTGAAGATTGTGGAATATGAAGAGTGGCCTACCTCTCCAATCTAAGAGGTAGAAATTTTCCTAGTAGAGATAGCAACATAGGGGGAAATTGAGACAACCACGAAAAAAAATAGGTTGATACGAAGGGTGGCCACAATCCAGTTCTTGTGTTCAATATTGCATCCAAAGAACCCCTTCTTGGAAACATGCCAAGGAGTGGTGCATATAGGAAAATGAACTTGGGAATGTTTGGACAACACCAGAAGTTCTTGTAAGCATGTGCATGCACTAAAGAGTTGTTTCCACGATAAGAAACAATTGATCTTAGCTTAAGAAGGAAACCACACTTCCCTTGTGGAATTGTCATGTGATGGAAGTGTGCTATGGTCACACTAAGAAAGAAGACCTACATTCGACTTGGCTTCATTGGAATACAAGATGGGTTGTCTCCAATATAGAGGAGGAGATGGAAATGGATGTTGTGTCTAGAGTTCAGATCTGGAGATAGCTCAAAGTTGAGAATAAGTGAACAAATTGTGATTAAGGTTGAACAAGTGAACCAAAACTAGAGCTAGAGAGATAGCCAGGGACCAGAGCCAGTAGCCAAATCCAGATCTATTTTTCAGAGCCACATTCCATAGGACCAAACAAAAGTGCATTGATCCAGATTGGTCTCAAAGGAAAGACTGCAAGGAAGGCGAAGCGGTATGAGAGGAACTAGATTGCAAGCAAGTTACCTCATCTATCCTCAACACCATTTGGGGACCAAAAGCCTCTCAATGGAGAAGTTTGATCCGAAATGGATCCTAACCAATAATGGATAAGACTCAGTACCTGCAAGACCATTCAGAAAACTATGATGGTATGTAAACTATGTAAATGATTAATGTAAAGTCGAATAAGACAAGAAAAGAAAAATTAAATGTAATTAAAATAATCAAATAGGAGAGAAGGATGAGGAATGGGAAGTGAATAACCATGGTTGTTGGCCTTCCCTTACCCCTTATCTCTCCCTATTACTTCAACGACTCCCACTCTCAAACATTTTTTTTTCTTTTTGGCTAAGAGAGGAAGTACAAAGAGGAAGAAATCACTATACTAGTGATTGTCAAAATCAAAAGATTGAGCCCATTCAAATATGGTTTTCCCATTTTGGTTTCTAGGGTAAACATTGTGTCCACGTTTTCATGGAATGTATTGCATTTATTGTGTGTTTATAGTATGGTTTGTGGGTTAATTTTATGTGACGAGTTTGCTACTCTCAGTTAGATTAATGGATCATAAGGAAGAGTGTCAATTGTAATTGTGATAGCTTCACATGGAAATTGATTCAAGTTAATGTGTCTTTGTTTTCTTTGAGAAACCTAGGACTGACCATTGTGTAGACCATCCCAATAGAAAAATCATCCATGTCGTCCATTTTCTTGTGAATAGAGATTAAGTATTGTAATTAAATAGTTGTTATAATTTAGCCTAGTTTCTATTTTGAGAATTCCTCTCATCTCTCATAGGTCATTGGGCATTATCTCTCTCTCCCCAAGAATTTTACCACTTTATTGAACATTTCCTCATTGCATGCACCAACCATTAATTACCTGGGATTTTTTATATGTTGTTGGGCGAATTTGTATTGTCTGGGTTGTTTTAAATGACGTTCGACATTTTTAAGTTGTGCTGGGCATTTTTTAATTATTTGGGGAGTTTGTAAACCTTGCTGGGTGAAATGCCTCACTCTCTCGAATTGTATTTTCATCCCCACAATTGAATTTATTTGCCAAGTCAATTTTTCATTGCTTGGGACGAGTTAACAATGTCTAGTCAATTCTTTTAATTGTTGGGAGGTATCCTCTAATGCCATGCACCTCAGAAGTGAGTTGGACATTGAAATTAGTCGTTGAGTGGAATTTATATCACTTGGATATAATCATCTTTCCTGGGTTTTCTCNTTGCTACTCTCAGTTAGATTAATGGATCATAAGGAAGAGTGTCAATTGTAATTGTGATAGCTTCACATGGAAATTGATTCAAGTTAATGTGTCTTTGTTTTCTTTGAGAAACCTAGGACTGACCATTGTGTAGACCATCCCAATAGAAAAATCATCCATGTCGTCCATTTTCTTGTGAATAGAGATTAAGTATTGTAATTAAATAGTTGTTATAATTTAGCCTAGTTTCTATTTTGAGAATTCCTCTCATCTCTCATAGGTCATTGGGCATTATCTCTCTCTCCCCAAGAATTTTACCACTTTATTGAACATTTCCTCATTGCATGCACCAACCATTAATTACCTGGGATTTTTTATATGTTGTTGGGCGAATTTGTATTGTCTGGGTTGTTTTAAATGACGTTCGACATTTTTAAGTTGTGCTGGGCATTTTTTAATTATTTGGGGAGTTTGTAAACCTTGCTGGGTGAAATGCCTCACTCTCTCGAATTGTATTTTCATCCCCACAATTGAATTTATTTGCCAAGTCAATTTTTCATTGCTTGGGACGAGTTAACAATGTCTAGTCAATTCTTTTAATTGTTGGGAGGTATCCTCTAATGCCATGCACCTCAGAAGTGAGTTGGACATTGAAATTAGTCGTTGAGTGGAATTTATATCACTTGGATATAATCATCTTTCCTGGGTTTTCTCCATTCACCCAAGATGACTTCATGCTCCTCTAAGAGTTTCATTTTCAGTTTGGTCAACTCAATTTTGGGCTGACTTCATTTGTAGATGTTCTTTAAATTGTCAGGTTGAATTATTATTGTTAGGGCATCGTTATTTTTCCAAAAGGTGGCACATGGATGTATAGCACACTAATATCTCTTTCTTTGGATGAGTAAATTTGTAGGTGGTCGCTCAGATTTCATCCCAGGTCGATTTGACTTATATCTTTCTCACATAATCATGTCGGGTCAGTTTACTCTGTGTTGGAGTTGACTTCCATCACCTGATCATTTCATGACTGTTTGGTCGAATTAGCACATGGTTGGGTCAACTTTATCTTTGGTTGACTTGTCTTTGTTCGACTTCACCTCTGGTCAACTTAGTTTATGTCCCAATTGAGTTAAACATTGGGTCGAGTTGACTCTTCCATGTTGATTCTTGTCTTGGTCCACTTAATTCTTAAGCTAATCAACTGTCAGTATCCTTGGTCGACTACTCTCCATTTTCTTGGTCAGTATATTATCCGGTCGACCAGTCTCCCACCTGGTTGACGTCCTTCAAGTGGAGTTGATTCGACTTCAATTCATTGGCATCCATCGCTAGAGTATGGAATGGTCTAAGGAAATGAAGCTTGGAAGTGGGTACCCATTAGTATGGTAAATTATGTGCCTAACGCCTACCTTTGAGGAAAATCACAATAGAGCTCAAGGGATTGGTAATTGGTTCATGAGTAGACTAATATGCATTTCGAGTTTTGGTGAGTCCAAATAAGCTACACTCCAATTAGTAATGAACACAAAAGACAATACTTAGGCCCGATTGGCATGTTGGACAATGAGATATATTTTTTTATCAACTTATTTGTTGTTGCATATAGATTACATGTAGGCTTAGCAATCAGAAGAATAAAGGTCCTTGTATAAGGTGGAGGACAAAGGCTTAGTGGAATATCTGCAGATAGAGCAACTTGTACAAGGATAAGATAGAGATAAGAACTTTCATTCCACAAAGAATCTATGTTGGTGAAACAAGTGGGCTATGAGCCCCTCGTTTGCAGATCAAGCTACCACCCTCGAGGTATTATTGTCTTTTTCTCTGTCCTTTGTAAAGAGAATTTGTTCCCCAACTTGCACTTATGGAAATCAATTGTTATCCTTCTCTATATCATCATTCCAATGATTTTCTACACTATATTCCTCTTCATCATATGATAGTTGTTGAGTAAATGATATCCATTTTTTGGTTTTGGTTTATGTCATTTCTTCCTTTTAGTACAAGGTGATGCTTGAGGACATGTATCCTATAAATGCCATTCTTTTTAAAGGTAGCAATATTAGATTGGGAGTACTATTAGTAAATTTTACTTTTGCAACCCTGAAATGGTAGAAAGGTAGTGCATTATCTATGTGTGGATATGTATAGAAATTAATCTATCTAAAGGTATTTTAGAGGATATTTGGTTGAATGTAGTCAACTATGTCCAGAAAGAAGCTAGAACATGATAAACAATTTATTTTGTGTAGATATTAATTTGTTGTAGGGTATAAAATCACCCCTTTCCCTAATCGTAGATTTGCGAGGGAACACTCAAATTTTGGTAGACCCCTAGCTAAAAGGAAATATAATCATAGGCCTACTTGGTGGAATGGTGCTAATCAAAATCACCAATAGATAGACATCGAGATTGTAATGGAGAAAGTTAGCTTAGATGTTAGCCTAGACATTGTTTCCCCAGAGGGGATAATTTATGGCCCTCAAAACATTGATCCATTCAATCCCTCTTCTCATGAGGGGCTTAACATCTTAGAGGAGGAGAGGCATCAGGACATGAAAAATCTCACTATCTTGAGGGACCATAGTAAGACTGCAATGGAGAATCCAAATAACTCTTCAAGTTGTACAACCCTTGGCATAGGTGAAGAGAATTTGGATGAAAAAAATGTAATTACTCCTACTTGCAAACTAAGTATATTGCTTCAAGACATTAATGAGGAATGGACCTAGATATCCAACAAGAAATCCAAATTGCAAATCATCCTTTAAATACTTGACTAGATCGTAAAAGCGGAGATTATATTGCTTCAAGACATTAATGAGGAATGGACCTAGGTATCCAAAAAGAAATCCAAATTGCAAACCTTCCTTTAAATACTTGACTAGATCATAAAAGTAGAAAAGGATGTTAATGATTTTCCATGTAGTTTTTTTTGCCTATTTCTATAGAATCATTTTTGTACAAATCTATACAATTCTTCAACGAGGTAAGGAAAAAATACTATAAAGAAACCAACAAAATCGACTCAACCCTATCCCCCATGGGGGCAAGAAGATATCTTATCAATAAAATCTCCTTCAAAATGAATTTAATTGAATTTAAATTATACTTTCAATGTATAGATAAAAATACATTTTTTTATTTAGGCTATATTATGGATTTATCACTATATTGCCTTTTGGTCCCTCTAAAATATATTCCATGATATCGTTTTTGGGGGGAGAAATGATCTATGGTATAATAGTTATAAGTGGTTATATTATGGGACAATTACTAGTCTTTTCTCCATATACGATTCACCCATGTATACAATGTAGATTCACCCATGTATACAATGTAGCAAAAACCTCACGTGATAATTTTATTAATTGTACTATACATGTTCTTTCATTTGTATCAAATTAACAAGAATCTTCCAAATCTTTGTACCCCATACTTTTGATCAACAATCCAAAAATTCTAAGTCTATCTATGGTTGGTCTAACTCTTCAATTTTTTTAATCCCATTCTTTTAGCAAATCCCATATTAACAAGATGGGTTAACCTCTTTCTTTTTCGTTACGACGATAATATTTCATTTATGATAAATAGTTTTTGTGGTTGGTTATTCATCATCTTGACAAAATTGATATCTTTCCATATAGAATGTAATTCACCTATCAATTATACTATATTAGGATGTGATATGCAACAAACCTTTAGTCCACTTCTTCTTTATTATTGTTCATTCTATTTAGGTAGAGCCCCATCACCTTCTCTTAAAACAAAATGATGACATCGGTGACAAAAATGATCACTCTATAGTTGTGGTTAGAGATTCAAACAAACTTTAAGGAATTTCGAAGGAAGAGAAATCATCATGGTTCAAGCATCCATGACCCATTATGTTTTTTCATCATAGTAGAGTTTAATGGCCAATACGATGTATTAGTAATTTCCCATTTACTCAAATATGTCCTATGAGGACTGAAGTATCTTAATATTTTTAAGCACATGTTCGAGTGATTGAAAACAAATAATATATTTTACATTTTTACCTAATGTATTGGTCCTTGGGGAAAATCTCGGGAAGTATAGTGATATTTTATATTCTTCTTGCTCAAATGATGATACTTATCATAGATGGATCAATACCATGAAAATAAGAAGATATTATTTACAAAATGAATTTTTGTATCAAGTGAAAGCTCTAAGAAATGAATATCTTGCTATAAATGTTATGGAAAGGAGAGTGGAATTATCCAATTCTCGAGGAGATTCTTTTACTAAAATGTATGATCCATTCCTTAATGGGGCATCCTGTGGAATAATAAACTAGTTCAAGTCGCTTGAGTGTTTAATTATTCAATTGTTTTGAATCGAATATAAAGCACGTTCATTGTAGGTTAGTGGATCTTACGACGCACTAGCGGTGCAACCATAATTGTTTTCGAACACCCAGTGGTTGATGGTACAATGAAGTTTGTCGTCAATCTTCTTAAGAAAGAGGTAGTGTTGTAACCAATGATGAAGGAGATGTGACGAAAAATGCGTTGTAGACTTCGTTGTACTTGAGACGTTGTGGCAACGGACTTCCGTTGGTAAATTGTCAGAAAATGGGCCCAATGTAATAGTTTGCTAAGAATCTGTGTGTGCATTGCATTATTGTAAAAGGTTTAAAACCTACATAATTGGCCCTAGCACTAGATATGGATCCTATCAATACAATGATGCAGTAGGAATTCACAAACCCCTCAACCTACAAGGTAGGGAACRTTGAATTTTGTTTGAGGATTTGAGAGTTTGAGTTGGATTTATAGTTTGAGATTATTATTAGTGAGTGAGGCTTCCTTGAGCTACCCTGTGAGTATTATTAATGGTAGAAAACATGATGTTGTGGGATTTTTTAAGGAAATATATTGGTTGCCTCCATCCTTGCTACTTAAAATGTTGCTATTGAATTTTCTTGGAATGTAGGTTCTTTCCTTAGACTCTCCTAGATTGCATTACAATTGATTATGTTTTAGTTCATTTAGCTTTGGCAGCAGCCCCAATTCCTTTTTTCTTTGCCTAACCCTTGCAACAATGTATTCCAAGGGAAGGGGCAACTAGACTTAGAGAGAGATCTCAAACATTCCATCCACGTTGGTCTATTTCCATGAAGGTAGGTATAGGATGAGAAGGATGTCCCTTTGTCCCTACTGGAATGGAAGGAGCCAATGAAATACACTTTACCAAGTAGCCTAGGATGATGGTCAAGAAGCTTCATGTTCTTTCCTTAGCCCAACATTGTAGTGATTAAGCATGCACGTTCAATTCATGATCTAATTCAAAGCCAGGTGCAAAAAGGAAAGAACTTGAAACTAACAGTTTTTGGATCCCAACGTAGGTGTATAATCACAAGGAAATATTTTTTAATCTCTCTGGTAAATTGGCTCTCTATTGTGGGGGATTGATTTCAGGAATAGTAATTTAGGACAAAAAAGGTATACTAATGTAGTAATGTACTTGATCTCATAAAGGTTGTTGAATTGATTCCTATATGTTTTTATCATGAGTATGGTTCCTACTTGTACTACACTTTTTGGCCAAGAACATATCTTTGTAATATATAAGGTTCCCAACTTTTACAAAGTTACGAGTGTTGTAATTTGTACAACTATATCATCAMAAAAYGAGAAAAGGAGMCTATSTCATCAAAGAATGAGGAAAGGAGGYCGTTGGAACCAAAGCTARATGGTGAAAATAAGGAGMAAGGTGCAAAGCCAAAYRATCCAAATGATAGTGGTCATAAGGACCTCATGTGCTTCATTAGCTATTTTTCCTTCTCCCATTKCCATATCYTGTAAATGGACCATTGAATTGGTTTGATAAAATATGCACYTTGACTTTATAAATCTTAAAAGATATGAAGTAGTATGTTGTGGAATTTGCARGTATAGYGATGGTGAGGCATTGAGRAGATCRMAAGGTGATGAGGMAAMAATAAGGTTMTCRCATCATTGTCAGAGTTAGCAATGTTAAAGCCTTGCTACAACATTGCCAAAGAGTAGTCAAAGMCTCCAAMGTAGACACTAATAAWTTTHWTTTTTTWAATGATTTYTTMATTTTGACARTTAACCAAAAAAAAATCACATACTCACATGAATAACCAAAAACAAATTACATASTCGTAAAYAACAATAAATCACATATCATTTAACCAATAAAATATTTGATCTGTCAAATTTTATAAACAAAAAACATAGTTATYTTTAAAAATAAATTTAATTAATATAGAATTTGATCAAAACCTTAAATAAAATTAGMTTAAATTAATACAACCTCCAARGAGGAAACACATATTATTAACYGTTAAGCTTATCATTACMTAATTCCAAGATAGATTGGCCAAAAAAAATGCTAACATCAATAATTAGATCAACAATGAAAGTTGTAAAAGGTTGCAATACAACACCTAGACCATTCATATTTTGTATGCATATCATAGTTTGCACTTTGAACACGTCAGACATAATTACTAGAGTGGCATACGCGGTTGCGGTGGCAGTGAATGTAACTCATCAACATCCATCCATTTGAACATTGGAAATTGCAATCCATGTTATCCATAAAAGAGCATTGTTTTGGAGCCAACAACATCTCGCCGCCAACTATATTATATTGTTAAAAAAATGGAATCTCCCCACAACATTCATTTAAATAAAAATTATCTTCATGTCTTAGTGATTGTCAAATGCATCCAAAAAGACTGGTTGCTTTCCACTTTTAAAATCAGCTACCTAAACATAACTAGCATACCCCTAAGAGGGGAAAGGAATCACCGAATGGAATCGATATGGATACATTGTTGAAAGATGAGGTGTTTTTTGGATGGTCTATGATAAACTAATAGAGGATTTGTTCAATTGGATCCATGTAGTTCATATTCATTTCTATGTGAGTAATATCATGTGTCTATACTTACATTCCCACGTAACTATGACGAGAACCCAAATAGAATGGTGGCATGCATGTAGATATTATAGAAAGTTCAAATGTTTATTCTGTAGAGATGTGTTTGTTTGTAGGTCTCTGACTTCTTAACCTAATTTGACAACAGAGAAGAGCATTGAAATCTACTTCAAATTAAAGCAGATTGAAATCAATACCTGCGTTAGGATGTTTAATCTTTTGTTCCTTTTTAAATTTCAACTTGGTGTCATTAATGGCAGAGAATGAGAGGGTGCCTATGTTGTCTGCTTCAAAGTAGAAATCTGTAAGTAAATTATAGTTTCCAATGAGTTTCAAAGGCACATCACACTATGCACAATTATTGGACAAACACAAATTTTGGGGGGGTGTTTTGGTAATTCGAGTTCACCTTCACCTTCACGCTTCTGCAAATGCCAGTGAAAAAACGATACTAATAAAAAAAATGTAGTTTTGTATGTTAGTGACATATAGTCAACATACTAATCCCATTCTCAATAGTAGGTTCTAGTTAAAATATAACTATATGAGTGGATTATCTAATCTTACAAACCAAACAACAACAATAAATGTCAATTGATATCAAATAATGACCAAATAACAAGCATGTGAAACATTAATATTCCATCAATGAAATTCCTTTGTCTAGATGATAATTAGCATTTTGTCAATGAAATTCATTTATCCATTCAAATAACAAGTATGTTACTCATTTATATTCTTCCAATGAAATTATTTTGTCTATTCAATTGTGATATAATATAATGAATGAAGAGAATTGAAAAAAAAATCTCTAGGATGATCATCTACTCGATGTCAAAAATCAAGTAAAGTAAGAGACACTATGTCCCTATCTATTTGGAGTTTAAACGGAAGCAACAAGGCTACCAATGTCCAAAGACTTTCACCAAAGTCAAGTTTGTTGCTTATAATTGTAAAGGAATAGAGAAGCCAATGATTATCGAGGCATAAAAAAAGGAGGGAAGATATGTCTTTGCATGCCAAAGACAATAGTGTTGCTTGCAATATGTAATGTAGAACAAATTTCTTAAAATAAAATCTTATTTGCAAATGAAAACAACAGTACGAGTTTCCAAAAATTGTTCAAAACAAAGTGTGCAACCATTTTCTAAAGAGTAGGAAACATTGTCCAAGAGTTGACAAAAAGTGAATATAGTGAAATTTGAACCATTGTTTTGGTGGGATACAATTTACAAATCACAAAAATACACAAAATATTTATGTTTGATGATTGCATAAATAGATAATACATATATTTCAAAGGCTTCCAATTTGTTTATCCTTGTGAACATGTTTCCATAGCTTTGTGTTTTTCGTATCACATTCAATTTGTTTTTTCTTTAAAATTTTATATGCCAATCACACCTCCCTATGTATGGATAGAAAATGGATGATTTCACTTAAGAATTAAGAACATTGTAACTAAACAATAACAAAGGTTTTTTGTAATGTACATATTTTGTGGTTCTATCTCTAGAGATTTCTTGATATCACTTTAAGCTAAATCCAAATATGTTGTCTATATATGCTTGTGCACTTCTATACAAGGACTTCACATTTTGTGCATAAGCATATATAAAGTGTGACTCAGTATTGTTTGACACTTGACAATACTATTAAGGAAGTCTTGGAAATTCCTCTAGGCAAGACTAATTTTTCAACGGAGTTAAACTGAAATTTATATAAACAAAATTTGAGATAATACATTAGGATTTATGTATCATAAAATCCCTTATACTAGTACCAACTGGAACTATTATGTAGATAGTACACCAATCTAGCAAGAGACGAGATTATTCCTTTCCTTTTTAGCCTTCCATTTAGACTCCTTGTAGTAACAAAAAAATCACTCCAAATAACAACAGTAAATGAAAGATCACAATTATCTAGATTATAAATTTATATATGTTAGCTACACAGTGTAAATTTATCTATTTCTCTAAATCAATTACATTTGAACATAGTTTTWAATTTMTTCCTTAAAGTCTTTCAATTTAATACAAAATGATGTATGATTGAGGTTACAACATAATTTCAAAGCCCTTGATTGCTTTCTCTCCTCAACACTGAAGGAATTGTCATGCTCGACATATTTTGCAGCCTAAAACCAACAACAACATTGTAGATCAAACTCATACTAACCATAAAAAGCTATGCACGTAAAGATTTTATATTTGAGTAGTGACACCTCCTTAAAGAAACATCTTCAACCTATTATATTTAAATTATAATGGTTATCACACATATATAAAATCCTAGGAATTCTCTATAGTTTCATGGAGTGCAATTATGAGAGGCAACAAAACATGATGTTGTTGGATTTCTATTGTTAAAAAAAAAATATTATGATTATATAGGTTAATATGGGTGGTTATGTGGCTATATTGTGGTTCAATGGTAAATTGGGTGGAGGTTTTAACCAGTGATCAAGGTTCGATCTCCAACCAATAACAATAAGTGTTACACAAAAAACAGACAAAGGAAGAAACCACACTCTCTATAATCAATGATACATTAGTGAGCCTTCTATAAGGGGCAATCAAAGAGAGGACCACAACCAATTTGAGTCTAAAAACTCACCAAAATGAAGCAATTTAGTGTCCCTTATCCATAATTGGGTTGATGTTAAACTGATTATAATTTACAAGCTCTTTCATGGAAATTAGAATTGATACAATGAATGGCAGTAGTCTGGGGCCAACAATGCATTCGGGTCTCGACTCCTCATTGACACCAATGATGCATCTAGGTCCTCATTGACATTATATTGTAGCATATCATATGGGGTATGGATTCCATCGACATACCGTTAAATATGCCTATGTTAAATAGTGTTAAATATTTGTGATAAATAGTCTTTTTTATTATCTAACTTAATGAAGAACCTATAGTGAGCATGTTTTTCTATATAATCGTAGAGCTAAGTAATGTTGACCACCACAGATGAGTATGCTTGTTAATAATGTACTTTAATTATGTATGAAACACATGAAGTAAATGGATACAGACGTTAAGAAACACATTGAAAGATAAAAAGTAGAGTAGGCAGGAACCTTAAGCAATGCATTAAATACTTAAAATAAACCCTACATACCTACTCCACATTTTATTCACCCACTGCACATTACCCATGGTTCAACGAAGGTGATAGGGTTCAACCAAGCCAACTAAACACAAACAATTAAAAATATATATATATAAAAGGCCAATACATTGGATTCCACCCATAGCACATTATCCATGGTTCAACGACAACCATAGAGTTCAACCAAGCCAACTAAAAGCAAATAGTAAAAAAATAAAATTAAAAAGGCCAATACAAGCCAAATAGAAAACCCAAAACACGAGGACAGATTACAAGCAAAGATGAAAAATGGCATGGATTGTCGACTCTAGAGATAAAAAAACCATTGCAATAGTAAAAACAACATTGGAGATAGGTCAGCAATGCTGAAATTGACATGTGTTGATAAATCAAAGGAACAACAATCGCTCTATCAGGGGGAACCAATTGAGAGCTAGTGGAGTGATTACATAGATATGGGGAACTCAAATAGCAATAAGAGGAATAGGACAAAAAATAAACTTAGGAAAACACAAACCAATGGATTTTAATAACACATAAACCCAAGCTATGATGTAATCCGCCATAATGACATGAAAATTATGAATAGTTAGAGGTGAATTGATGATTTAAAAATGAAATATCTTACAAGCCAAATAGGGTTTCTAATTATGGATTTGTTGATTGTACAAGATGGGTGCACAAGAGAAGATTCAAGACATGAAGATGGATGTGGTGGTAGTGGTGGGGCCATCATTTCCTCCAGGGAAGGGCTAGAGGAACCTCAATCATTGCATTATGGAGGTAAATTGTGGAGGTGGAATTTTGATAGAGTGGTGGAATCTTGGGGGTAAAAAACTCATGTGACATGGAACATAAACAAATTTACATAGATACACATCAAATATATAACTACAGTAGGTGCACTCATGCCACTCCATTGGTTGAGCACTCTAAAGGGACAAAATGTCTATATAAATGTCGTTGTCCAGAGTTGTAGCTAGTTTTATTCTGTCAAAAGTCAATGGGATAGGAAGGCTTCAACAGATTGCCAAAATTTGAATAGCGTAAATAATTTGTACACACCTAAACACGGGCATGGTTTCCTCGGATCATGACAAAGTTAAAAGAAGAGAAAAAGAGAAGTAAGCTCAATGAAATGTTAAGTTGCAAGAACAACATCAATATAATTGTAGATTTTAATGGTGAATAAATATCTATGCTATGATTCACTTTTTATAAACAGTGAATCATTGTACCTAGGCATAGACCAATTTTCCTCTTGTCAATGCTTCCTCGTGAGAACACTTGTGCAAGAGAAGCACATGTGAAAGAGCCAATGTTTAGCCCTTTTGTGGGTAGTCTTTGTTTTTCTCTACACCAACAGTGTCATTGGGGGAAGGAATTAGTGGTGTACAAAGTGGAAATAAAAGTAGTTTCATGAGTAGATATATATCTTATTTTGTACAGGAGGAGGAAGAGAAAAAGGGTACCATTGAATCTTGACCACATCAATCTCTGGGAGGACGATCTCACTACCTTTGGGATCCTCTTTCCTTCTACAAAATGATCTAAATTAAAAAAATGAGCCTTAGCCACCACAATTTCCATGGACTCCCTTGAATCTAAAAGATTAGCGACCTCTAGACTCCCTTGAATTTGAAAGACTAGCGACCTCTTTTCTTCCATTGTTTGCTTAGACATCAAAATTGCAAGCTCCAGGGCTACTTTTCATTTAGGAGAAAATCAGACTCTAGTTTAGAATTTTTTTTATAAATGGAATAACAGAGTTGAGCCCTTTTTGGGCAATACTGGAAAAGATAGCCCTACAAATGACAAAGTCTACAAAAAGGGCAGAATTTTGCCATTGATCGTCCACATCCTACAGTGATTAACCCCCTTCAAAATGATATTGTTGGCAATCCTTCGAAAAATGCAAGCTTGTATCGAAATACAAGGAATACCAATTCAATTTAGGGTTTTTGGTGCCAAACATCAGAAAGACCCTAGAGATTTCCCTACCAAACCCGAGATTTTTGGTTCTCAAATATGGACTGGCAATCCTAAGAGTCGACCATACTCAATCCTCTTTTCCATATTGCGATTTTTGGGTCCCAAATATGGAGTGGCAATCCCTAGAGCCAAGAATACTCAATCCTCCTTTCTACGTCGCAGGCTTTGAAATGATCATCCGCTCTCTTCTGCATTTTTTCCTTCACGGTCCCCATTTTTCGATACCCATTTTCCCTCAAGAAAATTACATTAATATGCCTTTACTTTTTTTTCCATAGAAAAAAGTAGCGTCTAAGATATTCATTAGGAATCAATAGAAACTTTCCATTTACAAAAGGTAGCAATGTATATAACATACTACAAAATACTATATATGAGATTGACCCATATGTCAAAAGAAACTGTCTTTCTGTTCCCATCTACAAAAATTACTAAGTATTTTTTCTTACTATAAATATCTCCTCATACCTGTATGTTCACTATTTAATTACATATCTACTAATAAAACAAAAAACATCAAATGTTATCCCATACCCTTTAAAATATCTTAATTAATATATGTCAAAAAAGGAAAGTAAGTAGTTGAAGACTCATATGTCAAAAGAAAAAAGCCCCGGACCAGACGGCTGGTCTGTTGAATTTTACCTGCATTTCTATGATCTATTGGCCCAGGATCTTTTGGACGCGGTTGAGGACTCCAGAGTTAGAGGGGTAGTGAACCCACAGATCAACAGAACCTTTGTGGTACCGATCCTAAAGTCTAATCTGACCAAACATTTTCAAGACTTTCGCCCTATATCCCTATGCAACCTGTGTTACCAACTTATTTCCAAGATCATCGCAAGAAGAATCCGTCCTTTTCTGTCCCTGGCCTTGTTCGATGAACAGCTAGGCTTCCTAAAAGGAAGGCAAATCCTCGATGCTGTGGGGGTCGCTCATGAATGTATTCACAGTTTAAAGACGAGAAAACAACAAGCTGCTCTTCTTAAGCTGGACCTTAAAAAGGCCTTCGATTGCATTAACTGGAACTTTCTTCACCTGGTTCTTTTACAATGTGGTTTTGGCCTTTCCGTCACCAACTGGATTCTGGGCTGCATCTCTTCAGGCACTTTAGCTATTCTAATTAACGGGGAAGCTACCAGATCCTTCCGCTGCGAGAGAGGACTCCGACAAGGATGTCCTCTTTCACCTCTACTCTTCATTTTGGTCCTGGAAGGGCTTAGCATCTTGCTAAAACTTAAACAGTCGGAGGGACACCTAACTGGCATAAAAATCTCGGGCCGCTTACATATCCTTCATATACTTTTTGTTGATGATGTGCTGATCCTGACGTTGGCAGATCCTGGTGAATGGGCACTGATCCACTCCATCCTTAATTCTTTCTGCACAGCCTCCGGCTTGGAGATCAATTTACATAAATCCATATTCCTTACATCAAATTCCCAGGCGTCCTCTATTTCGGATATTACAGCACTGTTTGGCATCAAAGCCCTCGAACTTGACAAGGGGTTTTCTTACCTTGGTTTCCTTTTAAAATCTTCAAGATATTCTTGTAAAGATTGGCATTGGCTTCTTGATAAATTCAACAGCAAGATCCAGCACTGGTGCAACAGATTTCTATCTTTAGGTGGCAGATTTGTACTTATAAAATCAGTATTGGAAAGCCTCCCGGTGTACTGGATGGCGCTCGCTCACATCCCGGCTTCGATCCTGAAGTCTCTCCGACAACTGATTTTCACTTTTCTCTGGTCTGGCAGTAAAATCAACAAAGGCTTTCATCTTTGCAATAGGGCTTTGATTTCAAAACCAAAGTCGTTGGGGGGTTGGGGTCTTAGGCACCTACCAATCTTCCACAGGGCGCTCTTGGCCAATACATTTTGGAGGATTCTTTTGAAACCCGGTCTCTGGAATTCAGTGATCAAAGCCAAGTATTTTACTTCTCTCCCAGTGCACATATGGATAAGATCGGCATCGGATTGTCCCAACAGAGGCTCTATAGTCTGGAAACATCTCTCTATGACTCTGCCGATTATTCTACAATGGATCTCCTAGAATCCGGAAAATGGACAGCAGATTGAAGTAGGCAGGGATTACATTCTTGGCATGGGTAGACACGCCCTCCTCTCAGCTCCCCTATTGGCACACTTACATAGCAGAAATCTTTATTACCTTAATCAATTTATTTCCCCGTTTAATGGAGGTCTGCTCGGCGACCATTGGCTCAGCGGCGAAGAGCTACAGTTGGAGGCTGATTTATTACTTGAATGGAGGGGATACACTCAAATGTTGATGACAGCAGGCATCTGATTACAAGACAAACCAGATCTTTTCCTATGGACTGGAGGGGACCAGTCGGGCGCTCTCACAGCAAATAATGTATACCAGGCGCTTGCAACCTTCTACTGGCCTCTTGATAAAACAAATCGTTTTCAGCAGTTATGGAAGGCTGACTGCCCTCTCAAGTTAAAACTCTTTATTTGGCTTCTTATTGAGAATCGAGTACTGGTTTGGCCGAATCTTCAGGCACGTGGTTGGGAGGGACCGAGTCGCTGCTACCTCTGTCAGCAACAAAGCGAATCCATTTCACACCTGTTCATCTTTTGTCCATTCGTCTGAGCAGTGTGGCTGTTACTCGACCCATCGCTTCTCTTTTACACGACGTGGACGGGCACCTGTGTCCTCGATTGCCTCCAGCGTTGGAACAGAGCCTTCTTTTCTCTTGCACTGCTGCCAATTCACCTCCTTTGGCAGGTCTGGAAATGCAGGAATGCGGCACTCTTCGATGGGAAGCCTCCATCTACAATCTTTGTGGCGAATACTATTTTATCAAAGGTAGATATTCAACATTCTCAGCCACCCATTTTAACAAAGCGCAGGCACCGTTTTGATTATCCTACAGACAAGGAGGTCGTCTGGTTTGATGGAGCCTTGCAACAGAATGGTTCTCTTTGTGGTGCGGGGGGGAATTTTTTACTAAACACTCATACTTGCTATCGCTGGACCTTAAACTGTGGAGATGGTTCAAATATGAAGGTTGCACTGTTGGGGGCTTGGGCGTCCCTCAACCTGGCAAGACGACTGCATATCGACGAACTCCTTCTCCTGGGCGATTCCAAGGTTATTGTAGACTGACTCAAGGGACAAGCGGACTTCAAGGTGGCGGCCCTCGAGCGCTGGAAAGATAGAACCTTAGAGATATCTCACTGTTTCAGGAATCTCTCCGTCTCTCACATCTTTAGGGAGGACAATAGTGAGGCCGATTCCCTCTCCAAAGTAGCACTGCATATACCTCCGGGACATCTTCGCATCACAAAGTGGGTGGATGGTAATGCAGGACCCACCATCAAATTCAGACTGTGATTGCTTCTTTGGGTTGACTCATGCAGCATATCTTATGATCTGTTGGCTGACTCACTTGTGGACCCGTGGCTTTGGTTATTTTTTTTACCGATTTTGTGGCTTTGGTTTTATTTGCCGGATTTGCCGTGCTATTACCACCAGCTGTGTTTTTCTTTGAGACTCCCTTTGGCGGAGATCGTTGTTGTATATTTATATATCCTTTTGAATATATAGAGTATTTTTCATGTGGAAAAAAAGTAGTTGAAGAAATCAAGATTTCTTCTTAGAATTGCAGAAGACCAAACGGGCTAGTGAATCCAAATTTGGAAAGTTTATCTACCTAGGAATTGAATTCACGATGAACATAGAAACGCTGGAGCGAAGGGACTGAATTCTGCCTTTCCAATCCTAAAGAACCAAAACATTTAAACCTGAGTCTCCATTGAACCAGTCCACCGCAACTTATTAATATGCCTTTACTTATATAACCATCCATTGCACTGCTTCGGACGTGTCAAAGGGATAAGGATGAATGAGTATTCTATACGGCCAGATTTAAACTGACTATAAATTGGAGTTTATTTTGTTGAAAAGGTTTTTTGAAATCCGCTTGCATTTTAAAAAACCAGCGGAGTTAAACAGACCCACCGACAATGATGGGCCTTAAATTTGACCAAGTCGTCCAGCCTTTTCTGTCTAACTTCATCCTCGCGACCGACTGGAAATAAAGAGACCAACAATTCAAAGGAAGTCTTTATATATGCTGTTAAGGGAAACAGACGTGGTGAGTTATAATTCGACGTAAAAAGCCCTTACCTTATTCCTCGGGACAGAAGCCCTCCTCGTGACCATATTTCTCTCTTGATCTCCGAGCTAATTTTGCGGCGAGCCTGTCCATTATTGATTAGCTTAGCCCTGAAACATACCTCTAATAGTGGTATGGCCAATAAACGGCATTTTGTATTTAAGAAATATGTTTATTTATGTTNCCAGCGGAGTTAAACAGACCCACCGACAATGATGGGCCTTAAATTTGACCAAGTCGTCCAGCCTTTTCTGTCTAACTTCATCCTCGCGACCGACTGGAAATAAAGAGACCAACAATTCAAAGGAAGTCTTTATATATGCTGTTAAGGGAAACAGACGTGGTGAGTTATAATTCGACGTAAAAAGCCCTTACCTTATTCCTCGGGACAGAAGCCCTCCTCGTGACCATATTTCTCTCTTGATCTCCGAGCTAATTTTGCGGCGAGCCTGTCCATTATTGATTAGCTTAGCCCTGAAACATACCTCTAATAGTGGTATGGCCAATAAACGGCATTTTGTATTTAAGAAATATGTTTATTTATGTTGTAGAACAAATCTGAAATTAGCAATTATGCAATAAGGTAAAAGTCTGTGTGTTTTCATTAACTTTGTCGCCAGTATAAATGGTGTAATTTATCTTTAATATTATATAATTTGTAATTATTATATGCATATTTTATTGTTAGATTTGTAGATTTGAGTGATTATTTTTGTGTAATTAAAGTCTGATTTTTCAACAAAACAAGCTGAATTCATTTTTACATTTAAAAATAAATTTTAAACAATAAAAAATAATGATTTCTGATTTATGTGTTCAAACTTCTTACCATCCCTTTATTTCCCATTCAAATTTGAAAGCATCCACGGATGTGGAAAAATATCCCACTTTTGTTGAATAAATAATGAGATATCAATATAAATGAAAAGAAAAGGAAAGATTGTCCTGGTTAAAAAAAAACAGAATCAAATTAAGCCAAAACAGAGTTCCATTGTAAACGTAAACTCACTATGTGAGGTTATTTCACTATAAAATTTACTTTATACAAAATAAAATCTCTCAACCCCCGGACGAAAAAAGCAAACTCGATATTCTATACATAAATGCTGCAACTTCCGTAAACGATGCTACATCTAAATGATCCAAAAACATGAGGCCGAGAAAGAGCGCGCGCTCTGTAAGTGGATCAAGTACAGAAGCAATCCATCATCTTATTGACGGCCGAAGAAGACGGCAACCATCTTCCGAAATGAGGTCTCCTATTCTCCTCTTCTGCCATTAACTCCAACTCATGACTTCTTGACGGAGATGTCAAGGCCGCCGACTGCACGCTACTCCAAACTCCCTTCCGCTGCTCCTCCTCCTTTTCTGCGGCGCGATCACGCAGCTTCTGTAACTCCTCACACCATATTATTGCCACAAGAGACATTCTTTTTTTTTTCTCTGTACTCAAATCAGAAGGAATGTATATTTAATATCCCCACCCACAATGCTGGCAAATTCCTGCTAATATTGCAACTGAAACGCTGTTAGTACATACCAAGCTCCTCGAATTAATGGACCCTCTAACGAGTTTAACCCGTAATTTATACGCGGCTCCATAGATAGATGGCGGCTTTTCTTCTGTGTGCGGCGAACGGAAACATGTATGCTGGTTTTGGTGAAGGGGAAGTCGGTTTATGGCATTCGGTGGGCTGAACGTGACGAGACAGGCAACGTGGAATACATCTTCAAACTTTAATTAAAGTGAAATGGTGATGCACTGGAAAGGAGATGCGCCCATTATTTATTAAATTAAATTGGGTTCGCCTGTTCTTATCATGAAATTGAATAAAGTAATGCTGGCTACTCAATTAGATTTTTTCTACAAATTTAGACGGTGAGTTAGTTCATTCCACATGGAGTGGTTAAATATTTCAAATTTCAAATAGTTTTTGTGAAGACGGTTTTTTTGGGTTTATGTGAAAATTCTCAAAATTCTTATATTATATTTTTACATTGAGAGATTGAGAGTAGTTAGTAGCTAGGTGTTCTACATTGTGTTTTCTCTTGGTTAAGAATAATGTAGAACATGTAGTTATGTGTTTTGCCTAATGGTTAAGAACATGTGTTTCTTCTTAAGAGGTCACAAGTTCAAATCGTATACCTCCGTAGACTTTCAGTCAAATCGTATGTATACCTTCGTAGGTATGTATACCTTCGTAGGTATGTATACCTCCGTAGACTTTCAATCAAATTGGAGGAGGTCCCTTGTCCCACAAACAAGGGGGTCTCATACACCAATTTGGTGTGGCTTCGCAGTGACCTTAAAAACTGATATTAAATTAGATGACTCTACATTAAAATAATAAACAACTAGTTTACGAATCCATGGTGTATGGACACGTGGCACGTGGCAACGATGGGTAGCATCTTATCTTGGTAGGGGGTCTTGTCCACCGGATCACTCGATGCCATACACTGTGCCTATTCGATCTCTCTCGTACCTCTGTAGTACATGTTGCAGGTCTCACCCTTGGCTAACCATTATGAGCCCATCAAATGGCATTTGAAGTGGAAGGCAGCTTCATCCCGATGAGCATTATGCCCATGTACGGGAGGCGATTTCATAAACGAGGTATGAATCTTGAACTCATTCCGAGTTCGACGATTGTAGTTGTTGTTAAATTCACCTTGCATCTAAGCACTCTAAGAAAAGGGAAGTTGGTTATTTGTTGTGGTGATTTTGGAGATCTATTGGTGGGCTCCCTGACACTCATGGAGTCCNAACTCATTCCGAGTTCGACGATTGTAGTTGTTGTTAAATTCACCTTGCATCTAAGCACTCTAAGAAAAGGGAAGTTGGTTATTTGTTGTGGTGATTTTGGAGATCTATTGGTGGGCTCCCTGACACTCATGGAGTCCTGAAAGAATAGGGAAGGGAAGGAGTCAGAGCATAAGATGAAGGCTTCCTCACGACCGAGGAAGCAACAAAGCACTATCAAAAAGAAGTGGAGTAGACAATGAGGGATTTCATAGTCAGCGTGGAGAAGGAAGTAAGGTTGGTCTGATCCCTGCACTAAGGATAGAGAGGTTCACAGGCAAGTGAGAAAAGTTAAATCCCCGACGTGGGTTGCACTAGGAATAGGGATTCCAAATTTTACAGGATTGTAGAACTCTATTGGCATGTTAAAACCTTGATGGCCCAAAGCATGAAGCCACATGAAGGTGAACTCAAGAAACTAGCTCGAAGATTGGATGCACTAGAACACCAGGTCAGTTTGCTAATCACAATGGCCTCCTATTTGGTTAAAAAGCATGAAGGGGTCTTTCAAATCGCTAGTGACAAAGGGGCTTCCTCCTCTGCCACGCCTTCTCATCCCTTGCCACAACATGATGCAACTCATCCAATGAAGGTGCCCTAGGTTCC